>UZAN01040395.1:54716-80201 GCA_900618425.1 Echinostoma caproni | reverse complement strand
CTGGTGCTCCATAATTATTAGTAGGGTAAACCTACGCTTCCTTTTAAGCCTCAAATATTTGATCAATTTATGAAAACCGGACCACTGTTCTTTTCAAGGTGACTCTAGAATGTACACTAAAGTACTGAAGGTCATTGACTATTGAGAAACGCGCTGTTCACACTTATATATATATATATATGTATATACCCAACATAATATAATCAACAGACGTAATTCCAAACAAATTACTAAAAATTTTATTTTATGACAGAAGTCAGCGTACCAAAATTGCGCGAGTTAACTCCTGAACGATTCCACTCCATCTCAGCCACTACCTATGGAAAAGGAATGCTTTTTATTTCTCGACGCATTTTTATCACCCACAGGGTAGTCGATGGTTTGTGTACTGGTGTCATACCATCAGATTGCCAAGACGCGGCAAGTGATCATTTTAATAATTGCTGTTCCTCGTCTGCGTCCAACTGAAATGTAACCCTCTATAATACACGGTATCATGTGAACACCGTATTCTATTGGAGAAGGCTGATCGCCAATCAGACTAGTTTTATGCCCCTCAAACTTTATTCACCACACAGTTGACCGAATGAATTTCTTGTTCAAGTTCATATAAATTGAGATCTTGCGCCTATAGTGGTCATTTTCACTGATTTTCAGCTGAAATGTTTTCTGAGCACCTTGATTTATAAAATTTAACTGCCACTGAGGAGTTATATATTCAAATACATTGATTATACTGCTTCAGTCTGAGGTTACCATTATTCATAATTTGGAAGAAGGGCAAGTTTGCACTTGAACTGCTTAGTCTATTATTATTATTATTAATAGTAATATTATTATCATTACTGATACCATTATTATACAGTTTCAACACCCAACTCCCACCCTCATACACACAATGAAGAAAAAACATCGTGCATCTCAAAATGATAACTTTCTTTATGTAATCATCATTCATTGATCTCGTCAATGACAATGTTCGACCAACTTGAACTGCCATTCCCTGGTTTGAACTGCATTTGGGTTTAAGTACTCATTAAGGAAATCTTATGAACTTGCCTTTGAATGACTTTTGGCACTTATCTACGGAATCAGCTGTTTCCTGCATGGTACTTAACCTAAAATTATTGAAATAAGTCAAACTAGCGGACGTTTTATACCGGTTATCCAGATTGCTGCGAGAGTGACCGGCAGATTGAGGGACTGACTGACTAACTAACTGACTGACTGACTGACTGACTGACTGACTGACTTACTGACTGACTGACTGACTTACTGACTGACTGGCTGACTGACTGACTGCAGCTGAATGAATGAATGACTGCAGTTGATAAAAATCATTGCTTCACTTTCTGTGATTTCGCATTCATCTTTCTGATGGGTTACTTTGTCCTGACGGGCGACTGTCCCCCTTGGGGAATCAATCGCTCTTGTATGCCCGATGTGGGAGTTAGTGGCGATTGGAGATGGATGTGGTTGAAAGAGTATGGTAAATGAATGCGGCAAAGCTTCGCTCACAAAATAGGTCTATATGTGCACAAACTGAGAAACGCTCCTGTCAGACAATTTGTTCTACCCCGCGACGAAAACGATGACTGCTGCTACTGCGGCTGCTGCTGCTTCTGCTGTTTCTGTTTCCTATCTCTTTCCATATGAAGACCAAATCGTTTGATGTCCCCACCCCCGCAAAAAATGTTTCATTTCACGGCTTACCGACCGCGTGGCAGTGGTGGACACAAATTTGGCCATGAATGCAACAAAGCAGTCAGACGCGTACGGAATGCGCAGAACGTAGACAGGGCGCGCGCGAGAGATAGAGAGAGAGACAGACCGAGCAGCTTGTTGTAGAACGTGCTCAAAATGAGATAACCTCAAAAGAGAGCCATCGGTTCGCTCTTCCTTCATAACGAGAAAAACACTCTAGTTCTGTTGGCAGTTGCTTTGAATAAGACCTATTGTTTGATTTGTGCACAACACCTTTACCAAAATAATCGAATAAACGTATTAGGGATTATGGACAAAGAACGTTATTTCCGAGGTGCAATAAAATATTAGTTTCCAGGATTATTATACGTGATGGAACTTATACACGTTCATGTTCTTTGGTGAAGAATCGATCTCATCGGAACCAATTTATTCAATTTCTTCATTCATCCCATCCTGGCTACTAACTGCATTGACCAAGCTTACTCAGAAAGTATCAAATTTAAATAGACTATTCTCTTTGGTACCCATTGGTCATTGCGAATTGGTGTAGGCAAATAAGCACAAAATTCGAAAAAATTAACTTCACAAACCAAGATTGTAGTCAGAACAGAAAGGATTTGGGAAAGGACGGAGAGCAAATTGTGTAATGGCTTACAAAATCTCTGAACCACCACCAACACCACTCCCATAACCAAACCCACCACGATATTGCTGATGACACGATCCACAAAGAAGCTTTTCATTATTTGCACGGAAGAATCACGGTTATGAAAGATTCAAAGCTTTAGGAAGCGAAAAATGTAGGAATGGTTAATGCGGTGTAAACAGTCTTTTGTCTAAGGTGATGACGGCTGTTCATAAATGTGGGGTACAATAAAGCCGAACAAAACAAGTGAAATCATTATTTTGAAACAAAATGGTAGTGAAGGAATATTCCGACGGATAAAGAAAGAGAGCAAGAGGATGGGTTGCTACTCAAATGAGCAGTCGCAAAACGGTCACCGTAAAAAGATAACTTTATTCCCCATTGATCAGGGTACGTCATTGAGTGTGGAACAGACAGCGATGAAGGTCGCTATGTTGGCACACTCACCAGACCGGAGCGCAACGTATTACTCGCACATAGGTGAAATAATTTCGGTAGTAAGGTTAAAAATGGCCACGTGTTCCCAGCCCCCAAACCCAGTGAGGAGTGTGTAAATCAGCGCTTGGAATAACATGCGGAATAATCGAATTTCATTACGAGATGTGACTGACACCTGTTTTTCCAATTCCAAACACCTAGATACATAGATTTTTCCATTTGATGTTCTTAACATTTATTTGCATTCCACAATAAAAGTAATGTTAACCCCATAGCTAGATTTTCCGATTACCTGTGCTACCGCATACACAATCATCTCCATTTTTTGAGATCATGAAGGGCAATCAAATGAAAAGCCAGAATACCCGATTTCATCAAATAATGTTCTATTATGAAGAAAATATATCGAAAAAATAGAATTGACATTGCAACAAAAGTATTGCACACATCTTCCCCTGGAAATGTCCCAATTAATCCAGTTTAATACGAGGTGGGTTGGCTGTTCCTGTCTCAACACTTCTGCACATCTTCTCTGCATACCCTGATCCATACTTCGAATCATTTGCACGTCGATATCATTCTATTCACAGATCAAAAATGTTTCTAGTTTGAGCTTTTTTCTATGAGCTCAGAAGTGTCAGTACATCTTTCGTGTAAGAATAGCCCATGCACTTCACACATCCGACTCAGATTAAAGACATCCCGAGTTTGTACTTTCACCATGACAACTGACAACCGTGATGAGGCAGTGGCTGCGGTCACGTGACAACCTGGTAACCGAGGCCACGTGCTCATGTCACTAGCACTGACCTTGAAGGATAACGAGAATTCGAAATTTGCCACCTTTCGTTAGGTCGGTCTCAGTACAGCCAGGCGGTGTGATAGGTTCAGATCCACTGTTATTCCAGATCTGAGGCGGGATCATCTTAAACCAGTCTAAAACGAACTGAACGTTAGGAAAATCGCTCGAGGAACGAGTAACCCAAATAGCCACACATGGTCACCAATATTGTGTCCCGCATTGGAGATGAAAACAGTGATCGAGTTGAACACTTCAGCGAGAACGATACAACGAACAATCCAAAAGATCTAGTTGATGAAATACAGAAACGTCATTAAAGAGGAAAACGCATATTGTGGGCTGAAACTCATGTAACTTGGAAAAAAGAATGGAATTTCGTCAAATTCAGCTACGGAAAGTAAATTAATTTAGATAAACCCGACGCGTGGAGTCACTGGTATGGTCTGCGGATAGAAGAGCGGTGCCTCGGTGCACGGATTAAAAATCAAAAGAAACAGTATGGATAATCTTCTCGAGAAGGGGCCCAAGTGAACTGGTCGCCATTATTGACCAGAATAATGGGATAGTTCATAACTCGCAACTAACAGAATACTGATTGTTATTTCACGGCATCAAAATAT
Organism: Echinostoma caproni; assembly: GCA_900618425.1. Taxonomy (NCBI): domain Eukaryota; kingdom Metazoa; phylum Platyhelminthes; class Trematoda; order Plagiorchiida; family Echinostomatidae; genus Echinostoma; species Echinostoma caproni. The sequence continues at coordinate 75,988 of UZAN01040395.1, read as the reverse complement.
TGATGTGGCTGGCACGCAGCTCAGAATTGAGCCCATCAGAAAAGGATTGGACTCAACATTTTACCAGAACTCCAGAGTTCATACCACAACGTTCGAATTAGAGGCATTTCATCACGGGAATGGAATAATCTCGACGCGGACGCGGATTGGAAGTATGAGACAGGGGTGTACCGAAAAGGTGTGCAGATGTATTTAGACGGAAAAGTCAACGCACCTGGAAATTTTAATTTTTCCTTTCTACTTTCTTTTATTGAATATACAGTAATGAAACGTTCAGGAAGGGGGAAGCGGCCAACCACAAGGTTGCCATACAACGCATATTATGGCAAGTTGGGCGTTGGTGATGGAGTTCGAACACACGTCCATAATTGTTAGGTCATCCGATCGTTGAGACCACTCGGAATATGGAGTGTATAGGGGGTGGGCCAGGGGAGCTTCAGCGCCTGCACAAATTGTTTTGGGCACACAGAGGGGGGTTTTGCAGCCGAATTCCTACCGCTTCCGTTGTGACTAGTGTACGACAACGAACCTGCCTTGATAATCGACCACGAACCCGGTACAGGGGACGGAATGCTTCGGTCACATTCACAGTGTGATTTGCTTCAACTAGGCGTGAAACCACTGCACTAGTGAGTGACTTAATCGTTCCTGTGTTTAGCCATGCGGGATGATGTTCACGGATTCGTTCGGACAAACGCCAGACCGTGTGGCCTATGTATGTGGTTCCACAGGAACGCGTAAATGAGTACACACAAAATGAGACGGCAGAATCCGGCATTTTGTCCTTTAGTAAAAGTGAAAACAAGTGAACTATTGACACCGGAACATCTCAAACGACTCAGAGACCTGCAGAAAAACAGAGAAATCATGATATCCAAGCCCGACAAAGGGGTGGGGATTGTGCCTCTGGACGGCACAGATTATGTACAAAAGATGGAAGGCATATTGAGTGACAGGTCGAAATTCACCAAAACAACAGAAAAGGATAAGACCGCTCAAATAGAGATTGCCTTATCAAAGATATTGAGATGTTTAAAGCAAAATGGAGTAATTGATGCGACCTTTTTCGTACGAATCCGGCCAACTGGGACAGTGATTCCCAGACTGTACGGGTTGCCGAAGGTGCACAAGGAAGGAGTACCCTTGCCACCGAATCTGGATATATGCAATTCACCGTACCACTCATTTGCAAAATGGTTGGATAAATTACTAGAACCCGTAAGAATTGGAAACACAGCATACGAGACACATTCACTTTTGTGAACAGCATGCGTGACTTAAAGTTGATGGGACGGACAATGCTCTCACTGGACGTTAAGTTGCTCTTGACCAATGTTCCAATCAGCGAAACGATCGAATACCTGTGTAGTTATGTAAAAAGTAACAATGTTGAGATATGTCTTCCTTTGGAAGACCTGAAACAACTGCTTTATTTTTGCACATACAACGTCCAATTTAAGTTCAACGAGCAGATTTATCGACAAAAGGATGATGTGGCTATGGGATCACCCCTAGGACCGTTGTTGGTCGAGGTATTCATGGCGAAACTCAAAAATAACCAACTCAAATCTTCCATTCAGGATTGTGTGTTATATACACGATATGTGGATGATATTCTATGCGTGGTCAATACAAAATCAGGAACCAATGAGCTCTTGAGAAAATTCAATGCTGCTCACCAGAACATAATATTTACTTTAGAAATGAAAAATGATAACGAATTGGCATTTCCAGAAGTCTATTTGAGTCGTAGATCGGATGGTTCGGTGCAACGATCAGTGCATAGAAAGGCGATTTGGAAGGGCCAATATATTCTTTTTTTCAGCTTTGTACCGCTCAAAGTGAAGAGGAATTTGGTGCGCTACCTAGCAGATAGAGCAAGGAAAATTGGTAGTGAGGACACAATAGAAGACGAGCTCCGGTTCTTACGTATTATCTTCACACACAATAGCTACCAGAACGATCAGTTAGCAAGATGAGATATTGCGAAGAAGACCAAGGTCAGTAAGAAGTCGGTAAGAAGCCGTTTAAGGGAATACATCAGCAGAAGTAATACAAAAGTGACTATCAGATGCTGTTAGTAATATCTTCTATGCAGCAAAGTTCAATGTTGTGTTCACTTCCCAATTACGACTAAAGGACAAAATGCCGGATTCTGCCGTCTCATTTTGTGTGTACTCATTTACGCGTTCCTGTGGAACCACATACATAGGCCACACGGTCTGGCGTTTGTCCGAACGAATCCGTGAACATCATCCCGCATGGCTAAACACAGGAACGATTAAGTCACTCACTAGTGCAGTGGTTTCACGCCTAGTTGAAGCAAATCACACTGTGAATGTGACCGAAGCATTCCGTCCCCTGTACCGGGTTCGTGGTCGATTATCAAGGCAGGTTCGTTGTCGTACACTAGTCACAACGGAAGCGGTAGGAATTCGGCTGCAAAACCCCCCTCTGTGTGCCCAAAACAATTTGTGCAGGCGCTGAAGCTCCCCTGGCCCACCCCCTATACACTCCATATTCCGAGTGGTCTCAACGATCGGATGACCTAACAATTATGTGACCATTGAGAATTGCACATCCGGTCCCAAGATGAACTTAGCCCCAGATAACTCATGAGGTTATTTTCCCTTTTCCGAAACATTTGTTTGCGTTTTTATGGTTGAATACTGATTTATATATAAACAGCGTAATATTTATTTTGATGTTTTTTGCATGACTGCGAACAACTGAAAACGACTTTGTTCGTCACTCCTTTTTCTATTTGAAATGTGCTCTGTGGAAGTGAAAGATAATTCTCGAAATTTGGAATTTATGCTTCCAATTTGATGGTCCGTCAGGATCGCAGAAAATGATGATAATCGTGCATGTGGTAGCGAAGATAATCCAAAACCTATGTGGGATGTGCAATATTTTAACGTGAAATGTATTTTCATTCTAATCGATGTGAAGAGGTTGAAGATTGGCAATGAATCCTAATCCTCCACAATTAGTTTTTTGGTTTTGAGGAAATGGTCAACTTTAATTGGTTCAGCTTGTGTCTGGAAGCATCTGCAGTAAGCTAACTTACGGTATACCCACTGGGATTTCTCTCGTGAATTTATGTTAATACACGTACCACCTTCCAGTCTCCAGGATGTACTGATAACTCTGGTCCAGTATCAGACTATCAACTCTAAGAAGTCACAAGCGCTTCACAAAAATGATTCCTATTGCCCAGACCATAGGGATTCTGGGAATCTTTTCACAACCCCGAAATACAGTCGTCTTAAGGAAACAGTAACTAAACAATTTCTAGCATTGTGGTCGTTGTTATTTTAATCTACCCAACTAGCCGATAAACCATTCCATCAGTGAAGACCCAGGCAGGCATCCAAGCAAGCAAAAACAGTCAACTAGAATCAATCATAAGTCTGTCCTGCACACTACCTCTCTCCCTCTCCTTCTTCACATTCCCTTGGGGTTCGTCCCAACTACCAGACAGATGCATGCCCGGAATAAACCTGAGAATGATTAATGACCTGGTTTATTATACACGATTCGTGTCTACGGACGGACGGACTGACTGGCTGACTACTCTGTTCGATCTACTACTCACTAACTACGTACAGATAGATAGATGGTGTTCTTGTTTCACTCGACCAGTCTCGAGAACCGGGTAGAAAAGAAGACAGAGTGGAAAGACATTCTCGACCCTGTTCGCTCCCCCACCCCCGCAGGCCGCTCCGCGTCAATCCGTATTGATTCTGTTCCTCACGCTGACAGATGTTTCCGAGTCATATGTCCCAGTTGGACGGGGTTTCCAGAGATGTGAATTCATCTTGTCATAAATGAATGAAGAACGGATTAGTGGAGGAAATACTACTACTACTTCTACTAAGATCGAGAATGTGAGCAATATGCACATGTGAACCAAAATCCGGTTCTACTCAAGTAACGAAATGTATCAGACCATCTACGCAAGGTTCGCTTCGGTTCATATCATGAAGGCATATTTCAGTAGTCACTAATTTGGGTTACTGCGAAGGACCGGCCCCAAAAACCATGTTGCTAGAAAATGACTACATAAAGTTTCAATTGACCGGCGACCAAGTTAAATTACTAAACAAAATATACCCTGAAGTGCTTTTGATGGTAAAATTTCATTCATCCAGGTTACGTAAGTAATGTCAGATCATAGGACTGATTCGCGATATATTCTCAGCTTTTTACAAACACTCTTGTGAAAAGTCATTCAGAACAGTAACAAATGAAGGTCTAAGATCCCTAGTAACGCTTGGATTGGACAGATGGAACGGGTGGGAGAATACGCTTATTGATGGGGACAATGATGACAGCCCTATAATGACGGATCATACTATGGTCACAAAGTCTATAGTTATTCGTAGTGGACTGGTTTGTGTATCGTCACATCGGTATGGCCCCGTAACAACTGCACAGTGTTCTGTTTGCCTATAACATGGACTACTTCTTTTGAGATATAAACACAGTACATGACGGTAAATGAGACCGGCGGAAAGCTCAGAGTCATTTTTGGCGCCAGATCCTGTGTAAGTGCGGGGGAGGAGGGTGTTGTAAGACTCTAATGGACAAGCGTCTCTCATTTCTTCTGATACGCTTGCTATTGCACGTGTGCTGGTAAAGAGAGACCCAGAAGGCGGGCGGTTGGAAGTCAGGCATATCTTAATTGGTTTTAGTGACCATTCGGCCTTTGATTTGTGTATAGGCGTAGGTCATTGAAAGAGATTATTTCTTAATCTTACCACATTGAAGAATAATGTGATGAAAACGCTCCTCCCTGATACATTGTCTTTCTTGGGTCTAGTATTTGTCATATTGAAATAACTGGCCAGGAATTTCCAAGAATATCTAGTGTCATGGGGTACTCAGGATATGAAATGAGCATCACCTCGTTGTTGTGGAAAATACACCTTTCACTAGGACTCATTCATAGTTTAGCATAAAAGAAGCTTCCGATAGCTTCCTGTCTCAGTTGTTTTGTGCGACATTGATCTGATCAGAGATCAATCTTCCATTGGCATAATTTGAAAGTCCCCAAATTCAATGACTGACTGTGACTTCTGTTCAACAGTGAACTTATTGATGGAATGATAAAAAAAATTCGAAGTTTCCAGCATACTTTTAGAATGACTACAAAAAGTAGGCCGCCAAATAAACGCTTATGAAGCAATGCCTTTTATTAGTGACATAGTTTTGTGTCTTCCTGATGTCCCATGGATAACCGGATAACACTGGTCTTAGGGGCTTTCCATCACCACTATCAACCTGAATATAAGTTCCCACTAAAACAATTGTAAAAACCTTTTATAATCTTTTATAGTATGATAGTAATAGTATGATTAAATGGTTTAATAAAATTATTGGTATACGAACCAGGGGGTATAGTACCATATGTTTGTTGGCAACACTCAAAGTCACAGTTTCGTCTGAAAATTCAAACCAATCCGTCGAAGTCCGTACCACAAACTTGCCTGTGATCAGAGCTATCGATTTGGCTAATCCAATGGTTGATTTATGCTGGCGAGGCCCCAGCTATAGAAATTACATGGCGTTGCTGTGAACTTCGGATAAACCATACATTCGAGGCAGAACTGAGATGAGGGCTGACATATCTAAGAAGCCATTTTCGTTCAGCTAGTGTAATTTATGGGTAATTGATTGTTCGACATTGGCTGCACGGTCATTTCTCGAATCTTCAGAAAGAAGCCACTTGATGTTAGCAAACATTTCATTCATTTTTTGAACAACTCTTTGTGTCTTATATGAACCTAACAGAGTCCTTGTGGTAAACTCACGTTTTACTCATTTTTTAAGAGTTCTGCCAACGATTTACTCCGATCTCATGATTTTATCACTGATTTACATGAATTCATGACACATCTAATGCGTTAGACACACTGCTGTTGTAGGGCGTCCACCATGGTCCCGATCAATAGGCGTAATCACCCGACTTTTCAGCATGTTCAATCCACGTGTGATTGATAACCTTTGATCTTCCCAACGACTTAGCTTGACCGAGTGATTCTGCTGTGTAAAGGCTTGCCATTGTGCTGATCAAACTTTCACAAGAATGTTTTTGCACAGCTGACGAGAGAGACAACAGCCAAAACCGTCACATGACAGGGCTAGGTGAATGGCTTTCAAAATTGACGTGTCAGTTTGTGTCACTTGGTTTACTTCTTCAAAATTATCAAATTCAAATAAGAAACTATTATGTTGAACAGAGAACTACTATATTTTATTCGATATGAATATTTTTATGAGGCATCATTCCATTCGTGTTGTTCGGCAGATTGAATTATTGCTTTTGAATTGTGAAAAGTTCAGCAACCCCGGTGGGATTTGAACTCACGCATGCTTTAGAAGTTCAAGCGGTGGATTCTAGGGAAAACCTTTCATGGCAATCATACTAACTGGTGTATTCCATATGCCATTGTAAGTGGGAAAGAAAAATACAAATGTGAGAAGATTAGTGCTATCGGCATGTCCTAGTAGTTCAGCTAATAGAGCTTACGATAGAAAAACGTAAGCGGCGTCCACGCGTGGGTTCGAATCCCACCGAAGCTACAGAGCTCTTCACAGTTAAAAAAGAACAAAGCATTAGGAATCGTAAAATACTCCCTCATTTATGGTCACTTTGTAGGTCACTAATCAGGAGTGTTGCATCCGTTTTGCTTCAAAATTCATTCAACCAGGATATATCTGTTTCTTTCTAAGCATACAGAAAGTGTCGGTAACCCATGGCGGTCGAACTCACTCGGGCTCGAAGCAAGTGGCTTTCATTCCTTACTCTGATCTTTATTATATGGGGACAAAACTACGCCATATTTTTCAAAAGCCTTAAGCATCGACCCTTGATCTAATTCTCTGTTGGGTTTGTCGTGTACAATCAAGAGTGCAGTTTTTATTCATGTAGAGCGGTTGAGTTTGCTCATATTATTTTTTTCACACCACATGTTTGTTTAGCTCGGCTTGAATTCCCACCAACTTTACTTTTGGACTGACTGAAAAAGTTTTTTTATTCAAAACCGATGAAGCGTTATTGATTTTCGTTCAGACAAGGAGAACGGGCTACCAGATCACGCGATTTCGCCACAACAGAAGAAACGATGAACAGAAGAGATTAGATTAACCACAATCCACGTACGAGATTTTTGATCACACTATCTTTCATTGTAGAGTAATCGTGCTCTTACTTTTCCTTTGGTCAACTTCTAAAAGAAGTTCAATAGCATTTAAACAAAACTGCCTGGGTTACCAAAAGCAGTCGCGCAGATTCCAATAGCCGCATGTTTGACCGATAGTTGAAGTACGAAAAGCAAAAAAATTGTCCACCACATTGCTTTTTTCCAGTGAATCGATCGGGGTTATTTACTCACTCTTATTGGTCTCAACGAGTCCCTATATATGTGCGTGTGTGTGCACGCGCGCGCAAGTTTATGAATCTCGCAATGCACACAGCTCAACTGAGTATACTACCGCACTTGGCCATCTTCTGGCGTTTCTCTCTCTCTCCCAAACTGTCATCCACATCCAATGTTGCCTTCTTTTCAATCCACCTTGAGAGGTCGTTCCGGGAATGTTGAAACAACTCCAAACACTGCTCATTCTGACTCGTTTTATTGACTAAGACAGAAGTCAGCCGCCACTCGAGTCTTTAGTCCAACGATGGTGACCCACTCGTGCTGATCATATCAACAATAAGTTCGAGATGCTCATTCGCATTCAAAAACAAATGAATCAGTGATATCTCTAAATCGTGTGATGCAATTCGTGATTGATTGCACTCACAATGCGAGGATCACTGTTCGGTCCGTTCAAATCACTAGTGAATATTTCATCCATTAGAATTTATAAATATGACGTGAATAAATAGCAAGTCAATTGTTATGCAGCTGAATAGTTCAGTATGATCGCACGTAAAGAGTAATAGAGGCTATCTGATTTTTCCGAAAAAGGATCAGATATTTGAATGGCATTTGCCGAATGAAGACACCTCTCTTATCGCTATGATATTCAACTACCGGAGAGGGAAGGAATGTATACTGTAGCAGTTAGCGGTTACACAGTTCTGAGACCTACGCCGCATATCACTAGACTGGTGGATTAACTGGTAATGGGGTGCTACAGGCGAGCATTCGCCTTCGTGCACGAAAACAAGTACTAGACTTCCAAGAATATTGTTGGCTGAGGCCTTCTTCACTCATGCTATCGGACAAACTTCCTCGGCATATGACGCTCGGCAAGGATGGTAGAAGGCAGAAGTTGAACGTAGATCGAGGATGGTGAAGTTTCAACCGGGTAAGAGGACGTGAAACCCTCGGGGGAGGGAGGTATTCCGTCATATAAGTCACAGTAGTCTTACTGGTTGCTTAGCTTGTGGTCAACCCAATAAATGGATTTTTACATTGATTGATATATCCAACTGCGGTAAAGATGGTCATTTATGTCCATATTCATTTTCCTCATACTTCCAAATGAGAAACTCATGCACCTTTGACTTGGTATTTGTCTTGGTCTTTTACTGCTTTCTCAATTCGTTCTCTATTAGTTAACCAAAGGCGTATCAGACTGTTTTGACTGTTTTGTACGAAAATGAAAATAAATAGTATTTGAACCTACCGACATAATGAAGGTATCCCAAAGGCACTATAGCAGGTCATCACTAAGAGAATCATATCGCAAAATATTATGTATATATGGCCGAATATCACTCGAATACAAGCTGCGTTTATCACGTGCAACGAAGTGATCAAACAAATTGTAAATTGGACAGATGAGAAGCTATGCTTCGCTCAGCATACTGGGTAGGATCCATCCATGGACCCATCTAGGGATCGAACCAGGGAACACACAGGCCAAACACCACTTTATTGTCCAGTGGACAACCCGGGCTACCGATCGGACGATTTTGATTGACCTGTAGGAAAGAGTGATAGTTCAACTCTTTCATGCAAGTCGTTGCAAATTACCACTCTCACTTACTCAGTTTCGCAACACCTCCACGCAATCGAGAACATTTTGAACATGATTACCTGGGAATGTATTAACGACTCAACAGCCATAATGAATGATCAGGCAATTGCACGGAAATCGGACTAATACACAAGCGGAACTGAAATCAGGGCGACGTAATGACCAAACCAAATTCGCATTCAGTTACTCTGAACCATCGATTATTCTGCTTCATGGCAAAATCCACCTACCGAATACTATATCACGTTGTTTACCTTCTGTTGGGCCATTTGCCATCCTATTGTGGAGTATCTGAAGACGTTAGCCATAGATCAATATCACTCTCTGTTTTCAGTCACGCGTTCCTAAGCAAACAGCACAATAATAATGAAACCAACGCCAAATAGCTCGGTTAATGGAGCAATGGCCTGGCCGGTAGGGGGTTTCTGGTCTTGTTTCATCTTGTACCGAATGTATATTCAGCGAAACTGCAAATACCTGCCCCTAGTTGCCGGCGCAACTTTCGCTATGTTGCGTGCACACCTAATCCTATCTACCGGCCTATAATCAACATTTTCCTAATCTGCTGGGTACTAGTCGGTCTGTGTATTTATTTAAACAAAAAGGACATCTCTATGGCCTCAAGCACTGACCTGCGAAGCATTCAAATTTACAATGGCCAAATAAATATAAATAAATATTTTTGCAGTAAAGTTTTACGTATTACTAGCAAATGTAACGAGAAATGCTGAATATTGCTATATTCTCATTGGAAAGCAGAAAGGAACGTGCTATAAGAAAGCAGTATTTCACCCAATTGTGTCAAGCTTGAACATCCAATAAGCAGCTTCGAACTCTTACAAATGCTGAAAGTGTAACCAGTCACGGAGATTTTGTTTTTATCTATTTTTCCAAAGCCTTTTTATGAAATACAAAGGATACACGCATTAACATCAGTAGGATTATAGAACTGTAACATTCTCGGCTCTGGGATCACTCATTGAACTCATTTGTGAGCTCCACCCAGTTATGTGACACAAATTTACTCCTACGTGTGAACTGGAACTCAACGTGCACACTACTGGAGAGTTATGCTATTCTGTTATTCAAGTAGTACGGCGTTTAGCACCATTCAGGCGCAGCCCGATACAGTTACCTGTCAGCGAATAGGAAGCCAAAGATTCGAATCGATGGGATCAAACAATGTGCCATCAGCACCCCGAACGCAGATTGGATGGTGTAATGCGAACCAGTAAGCCTTTATTAAGCGCAAAATTGATTCATTTTTCAGTTTCTTATTTACGTAATTTATGACCATCTCCTGATTGCACAGTACGGGAACAAAGAACGAGCATGTTTTATATAACTGAAGCATGAATGCTGCCACATTTCGTTGTGTACAGATTTGTCTGAATGAAAAGATTTTGCCATTTTGTCTAACGAGCATTTGTCAAATGCTTTCTCCTTGATGTAATCGGACCAATTCAAAGTAACCGTCCTCATCATAATGAGGGATGGTGATCAGTTCGGGGTGATAATTACGGCGAACTCTCCGAATTGCTTTGCCAAGCAATAGACAAACTGTTAACTGTGATCAATTCATACGGCATGGTGTTACGGACGAAATCTTTAGAATAACTATCCGCAATCATTGTTTTCCGCTTATCATCGCTGAGTGAACTGAAAAGAAAGGATCTCATGAGTCATGCGTAGATCAGTGCTACACAAGAGAGATCTAATTAGACCATACCCTGTCTAGAGCGTTACTCAAATCACTTGTGGCAGACCGAGGACTCAGCTGTCTTTCGTGAATGTGAACTCGTTGCTCCTTCGGGAGGCTTATCACCGAAATCTGCGTTTATACCAGCTGGTATGATTCTGCTATGGTGTACCAGCGTTGTACGAGTTTACTTGGAGGCGATCACGCACACTAGAGCAATTTAATGTTTTCCAGCTCTCGCAAACAAGCCAACCACACTACATACAGAGAGCGGTATAACAAAGATGACATGGGCAGGAAAATGTACATTGAACCAGTGAATCGATAATATCGTGAATCTCACACTAAAAAGACGTGCGAGTCTAACGATAAATGAGGGATATCACGAGATTATTGGTTTTTCGTTTAGAATGCATTGTGTAGGTTGCTAGCAAAATGCATAAAGCATTAAATTCCAACCCTTTCCAAATGCGTTTAGGTTGGAAAACATTGTTAATGGAGTTGAGGAGATATATTGTCTGCATAGACATTCATTGGCAAAATTTTATTGAAAAAAATAAATAAACCGGTATCGCGGAAAATAATAATGTACTATATATAATATATTACATACAACATAGCAACATGATCAAGCATTATGTGTAAATAAGGTGGAATAACTTTTCACCAAATTGTCCTGGTTATTAGTGACTCAGATCTGAGTTGTGTCAAAATTGATTGACCAATACAGACAAGCAGGCAGTAGATAAATTATATATCTGAGGTAAATGTACTTGGGAATGAAATGAACGAGGAAGAGCCTGTTTTTCATGCTGTCGTTGATGTTTTCAACTTTTATGGGATGAAGTTGGGGTATTCAGCTCGTTCGTCAGAATGCTTTCCAAACAGTGCTTGGTTAGTGTTATCTGGTCAAAAATCTAGTGTCTCAGGACAAATACCTCTGGATTAACGATCAAACAACCAAACGGGTCATTCATATGCCTCACAAATTAAACACAAGCGACGCCAAGAGGGTGTAAGAACAAGAGAAATTCTCACTAACTGAGTGAACTGAACTATTCAAAAATTACTCTCTTAACTAATTAACAAAAGACTGGTTTGTAGGTTCCATAATTGACCATGTCCATCAGAATAGTTCTTGGGAGAAAATTCTGAGTGTGGACGACATAATCTGGCGCCTGATTTTTCCGACCCAGGGAAGACTAACTGGAATGCAGTTATGTGGCTCATGGGTTATACTCCACCGCTTGTCCCGGGTCTCTTCTGGATTTGGTGAAACTTTTCCACGTTTTCTTTTACAAGACAAATCTTCGGCATCATAGCTCATCAAGTTGTTTTATATGTTGCTTAGATGGAATAGGTCAACATGCTCATGGTACTTCTGGTCATTTCCTGCTTCAATAGGATTGCCCGATATAAAGGCCTATCATTTCAATGATAATATTGAGTTGCTTCTGCGAGAAATTTGTCGACGTACTTGAAACGTGGGGCGGAATACTGTATCAAACTTGTTGTCCCCAAGACTGCAGTCCCACTTGAGAACTGGACTAATAGATTGGGGCCGGATTGGTCGAATGCCTAATTAGTTTTCATTTTTGGTAACTAACCAATTATTATCCGCGAAAATCGATTGTGGTACTATCCATCGTACGGTTCTGTAACACATCATTCACAAAACAGATTCCAGCAACTTTAAGCCGGTAACCAAAATCCCTGGATAAAATGACAATGGTTTGAGAGATAAAAAGCATTATACTCAGATGATGAATTTTTTAGCATACTCAGGTTTCCTTTATAATTATTTTAATTTTAAAACCTCATAGTGGATTGGGGCATGCCTTTGCACACATACGCACCAGTATAGGGGTAGTATCTATTTGAGATATTGTTTTCTCTATGATTTTCTTAGACAATTTACGAAATTATTTGTGGAGTATCAAAAAGTTGCTAAACCGTGAAATATCTCACAGATAGGTTATCCCACCTGTTTGATATGTCTCATGATTTTCGCAAACTTACAGCATGGCTGACTGATTCCAAGAACATTTGATTGTTCGAAAAATGCCATGAAAAGTCAGGTCAAGCCAAATCAGGTACCATAGTTGATTTACACTGAGATATTTCAATTTCAAATACAAATTAGAAGGAGGGCAAGATACTTTGCTGCAGGGAGGAATCACATGCAATCAATTGACTACTTTTGTAAGCTTGGCGTTTATTGGGAAATACTTTGTCAGACACCTCACTGCATGGGGACCGACAGACTGACAGTGAGCAGGTGTTGGAGTATGCAAAAGCTTGTGTTGCCTAACTGGAATGGTATTCACTTAATACGAGATAAGTTGAATGGGTGTTGTCGGACAAAAGCTCTTCACGACAATGAGCAAAGTGATTGAAATGTTTGGCCACCACAAATGTACCTGAATTAGGGTGCTGGGATTGGGCTGGCGCTTGAGAGTGAGTTTAAGTAACTGTGAACGATTCGGTAGTTCTTAAAAGAAATAGTTTTTCTAGTTTGGTAGAACACGAACGTGCAGCGCGCTAACCAGGATACATTCAGAGATATCTAGACAACTGAATCTTGACCCCAACACAGAATCGCAGCAATTGAAAAAGACATTTTCAATTTGAGGAGACTTCGTAAGATTTGCGGATTACTTGACACCGAGGTAATTTACATTGCGAACCGAGCGAACACACATATCAACGCCACGCAACATCAAGAGCATCTTTGACCCAGTACTACTAAGCGTTTACCTTCAGTAAATGAGAGGTGCAAGACAATTCGACCCAAAAGGATGAAGTGGAGGACTGAAAAGAAATGAATTTGAAATTTTCGTCACAATTAGGACCTCCTTTGGAGATAAAATCAGCATACTGCATCCAGATATCATATGAGGTGACTTATAGATTCCAAAATGTAAAATAAAAACCACTAGGGAGCGCACAATATCCTGCTGTGTTACCTCAGAATTTACAGAAGGGATCATATGGGGAAACACCAAAAGAGGTGATTTCTTATCTGCTAGTAAACCAGCCGTTGATCCAACCTAGTCTAGCAGCTGGTAGTAAAGTGCTTGAATCGGACCGTGTGTGTCAGTCCTAGACAACAACTACTATTTAGTCGGTTATTCTGAGAGGGTAAGCAGTTTCCGATTGAACTACATCTTTATTCAAAACTTATTCTTTCTTGTTTTCGTTTCATTCATATATTTTGATCAAAAATGGATGCCTATTTGAAGCGATTCGCAGTTCATTTGTTACACTTCGGTGAATCAAGCTGTGGGCAAATCGTTCTACGAATAGATTTTTGTTCACTTATTTTTATAAATGTGGATAAAATTTGTTCCTTGTTGCAAACCAAGCAAGTAATCGAGAGTGATTCACTGATAGAACGAGTATCTGATTTCACTTCGTGTTCAATATATTTCAACTTCGATTCTTTTGACTGATAGTCACAGTTGCTACTTAGAATCCAATACTTAGAATCCATTCAGATCATGCTCGATGATCGTGTTCGATGACACGAAGGCGATTGGAACCGGATGAAGCAGTCAGTTTACGCATTTAAATTCTGCTGTTATAGGAAAAACAGTTTGCGCTGTTAGTACGGCCAGACCATTCATTTAGACTCCACCTTCACACACAATCTTAAGTTTAACCAATCAGTAATTCACTGGGAAAGCACCGGACTCCAATTTTGCTTTCCCTCTCTCACTCCACCTCTGTCGCATCATTATTGTCTAAGAAGAGTTAGTTGCAAGACTGCCCCAACATCATCCTGATTTGGTACGTGGCGTTCGAATGGAGTTAACAGTATCCTTTCGTGACTGTGGTGACTCAAGTAACTGACTGACTGTTCATAAAGATGACATGTGAACTAACAAGAAACGGGTGATGGTGCTCAGGCGGTAAGGGTCACTTAAGTGTCGCCCCGAAAGAGGTGTGTTGGAATCTCAATCGTAACTGATGAGCGCTAATGAGAGCAAAACTTGAGTCTAGTACTCTTCAAGTTAACAGTTGGGTGGATGAACTGAGGATTGAACGTGTATACGAAGTACGATAGACAGTTAATTCCAAACACTATGACTTATACCACCCAAAAGTTGCTGGTATTTGAATATGAAAAAATCTTAGACTCAATGTTTCATACTCTTCGATGCGACGTTATTATCCCCGGTGGGGAATCAGACCACGAACCTTCTAATTGGAAGTTATAAACCCCATAAACGACTTGTTGGACAAACAGTTTCAGTAGTCAGACATTTTCGGTAACGTTACTAGCGCAAGGGTTACAGGGGTTCGACTTCCAAATCGAAGTGTTTAAGTGCACTGGTCTTGGCAGGATTCCCGCCAAGGATGAGATGGCCACCCACTGCTCCATATGGATCAACAAAACCATAATTTGTTCGTAGTTGAGACCAAATGTATCATCACGTGGTAAATCTATAAACTAGCCATATGGTAAGACCCAAACAAGAACACAACACTCACACAGACCTTGGTGACTGGGAGGTGCAATTGGCAACATTTTCTGTTTGCCCAGAACTCAGATTCAGATCCACTGTATATGTTTTTATCTCTAAGCCAAACCATGTTTTTCAATGTCCAACGAGTTCATGGATTACCGATTTGAAAAGCGAAATGTTATGTCAATTAGCGGGTGAAATTAGCACTGTATGATCTCATATTTGATACCAATGGGAAAAACCTCTTTTTCGTCGTCGTCTCTCTCTCTCTGTAGAATGCCTCTTTGATTTGAAGTTAACTAAAAATGATGTCCTGATTGAACCAGAAAGTCCATTAATCTTCCCCTTACTTGAAATACATTGTCTTTCCCAAATCCAAACGAAGTTCCCGTCAATTCGAGATAAGGATTTTACACATTAGTGGTGGAATTTTAAAAAATATTCGAATTTACAGTGGAAAAAATCATGAGGTAAACACTGCACAAAAGAAGACTGGTATATAAATGCAGGAACGAGAAGAACTGTGGAGTACGAAAGTTCACGGTGTTGGCCAAAAAGCCCAGCAAGATATGGACCTTTTCTGATCGTCAAACTTACGAACGCATGTTGGAGTTTGGAGCAAGCACGTGATTGTGCGACACCGATTTCACAAGGCCGTGAAACAATTAGGCGTTTGGATTATTTTTATTCATGCAGGATATATTCCTGGGGTCTCAAGACCCAAACACATTCACATCAACTAAGATGTCTTGGTTGCATCACTGTATCATTAAAAGTTAGATGGGTATCAGCACTGACTAGAGTCTATCAAGTTTATTCGGGGGAAAACATTGGGGAACAATATTACCGCTGTAAAAGAATGCATGCAGCAAGAACTTTAAAGTTAGCCTCCTTGAGAATTAGTAATTTGCCCAATTTTGAGCAAGCAAAGGGAGAACGTATTTGAAAAGACCAGAAAAGATTGGGTGGGAGCATCAGATGAAAATGGTTGACAGTATCGGTCTAGGGTAGGTGCTTAATTTTCACGGTGGAACGACGGAGAATACTGAACAGTGTGCTAGTGCAAACCATTTTCAACACGAGAAGAACAGAAGAGACTGAATGACTACCTGAGACACCGGGAGTGATGTACACAGGAGATATGCTTTTACCAATGAAAGAGATAAAAACTTCTGGCTGTTTCCTCACATTCCCTGCTGCTCAAATCGAGAGGATATGTAAATTCATTTGGCTTTCTATCACTAGGTTTAATAAAGTTGGCATGCTTGCCAATCTTTTTCGCCACAGTTCTTCATACGAACGAAGATGTACGATCAATAACGGTTTGTTTTCAGTTCATATTATCATGATCTGTTCGAACAATCTCTGTATTACATGCATAGTTTGCTCTATTTTTATTGTGCCCAATGAGCCTTGTACGAGGAGTTCAGCCCTGAATGGTGTGCTTTTGTGCGGTCGAGTGTACGGTATCGACTGATACGATCGACGAAAGACTGGCCTGATGATAACACTTACTCTGATTACTTTTTATCTAACTCCGGGAACCATATACGTTTCAGGATAGCACAAGTATCAATATAAACGGTTTTCAGCCCACCTCTCCTGCGAGTGATGTGAAATAGGCGAATGAGTTCAAAAACATAAACGACAGCCTTCCCTAATGGAAGTCTCCTCTCTCTGTTATTCAACTGTGAAGCGATCACTATGTCACGAACTATGGTTAAAAACTGTGATTCAAAGGAAATCTTTGCATAAATCATAGAACTAAAGTGTCAGTGTTCGAAATAATTATAGTTGACATTAGCAGCAAGCGTTTCACACGTATCCCCTGTCATACATAAAGTTTCTTTTATCAGTAGCTCAATAATTGCCCAATTACTTAAGGCTATTAACCGAAAAATAAACGATTTAGTAAACGTTGAACCGATTTCTCCACGATCGGGAAGGTGGGATTTCCACAGGTAAGTGACTCTGGGAGTATCACCCACAAAAACTGAATAATGCACGCACATACTTGTGCATATGAATGTTTTGACCCTATCTGTTCAGTAAATAAAAGGGGTGGGGGAGGATGGCATTGCTAGAAACCAGGTGTTAAAGAGCCTTCGTTTGACAATTATCAAACCCGTTGTTAATTTCGAGACAGGCATTTCTCGTTCTGTACAATACGGTACCGATTTTATACGCAAACAATTTTAGTAGGTGTCAATGCTTGTTTCAATTTTCTCTCGATTGACTGGTTTAGTCACGTCAAAAACTCGAAATTCATCTTCTCAGCCATCTGTCAAAGTGAGCAGAAAAAAGCACGAAGGACACGCGGACCGTTTTAGTACGAGACACGAAAGTGCAGCGATGAAACAGCAAGCAGGTGCACCGAGTTTGCAGTGTGGGCAACTCATTGATATGTAGACATCAGTGTGAGTGCAGACAGCAAGGTGCGAATATCGGTCGTTTTCGACTGTCATCATTTCAAAGGGCTCGATAACAATGCAAGCTCAATGTGTGTCGCGGTTCTTCTCTGTCCTGTCCCGTCCGGATTCGTGACAAACACAATTCTCTGTGAGGGTTTGCCAATGTTGTGGCACGTGTATGAAATGCAATTACAATCTATTATTCATTTAGTTTTAATCGTAGAGTTGCATAATTGTAGCGGCATTTTATCTTTTGAGAGGCAAGCATCAAGCCGCTATTGTGAAGACAATATTGCTTATTGCTTGGTAAAGATAATCTTTCAGGAAGAGAATAACATAACCCGTGTTGGTAAGACGCAAGTGGCACAACCTCAACTATTCAGTCACTAAAATTAAAAACTACCAGTCAATGAGTCTCTTCACTTTATCTATCTATCTATCTATCTATCTATCTATCTATCTTTCTAGTGATATATCCATCCACATCTATCTATCTATCTATGTATCTGAATATCTATCTAACTATCTGTCTATTTATCTATATGTCTATCTATCTATCTATCTATCTATCTGTCTATCTATCTTTCTAGTGATATATCCATCCATCTATCTATCTATCTATCTATCTATCTATCTATCTATCTATCTATCTATCTATCTATCTATTTATCTATCTATCTATCCAACCAGCCAGTCAGCAAGCCAACCAGCAGACAAATCAATCAATTTGTATCAAAATGTATCATTGTCTTTAAATAATAACAACAATGTTTTTACTTTCTTTTCTAACATTCATTGGTTGAGTAGAGTAAACGAATAACATTGATCTGTCCATCCATATTTTTGAGAGCCATCTTCCTTAGTTTTCAGGTGAACGGCCACCTTTGCTTATTTTGTTTGATAACCCGTAATTTCCTCCAACACAAATGTATCTTCGGGGTATGTCTATAAATTTTCGCATTGCATATCGGAGAATTTATACTCCTTATCCACAATTAGAGTGTTAATTCATGTAAATGCAACACAAATAATAACAGTTCAGTATCAGTTTGTACCACTATTAACCAAGCACTTAATGCTGCAGTTTTGGTTGTTGTCTTCTGTCTACTCATTTGGACGACGACTCAGAGGGTGGCGAAGTTTCATTGATGATGTTGCCCAACCCGGTTATACGATGTCATCGAGAAAAACACCTCCAGCTTGTGGAACACATCAACACCAACATATGCGTCGCGAGCCAAAAGGTATTACACATTATACCAACAGTCCCTTTTTATCGCAGTAGTCAAGTTTCGGCTCCGTATAACAGAACTGGCCAAACTGCTGCTGTCTATACTCGGCTGTTCACCGACAGGCTGATGTGATGACGACGACCGAAAGGTTTCCAGTTAGCCAATGTCAGTCGGTAATCCTGTATGCGTGCCGAACATTTATTCGTGATACGCCTGCCGGGTAAGTTATAGCTGCCCAGATAGTAAGATTTGTTCATTAACTTTATTACTTCTCCAGTTGGAGTGCGGTTGGAAGCTGAGCCGACCCAGTCCTGTAGCAGTTTTTTACACCTCGGAAGTGCAAAAGGCATACTGAATACAGCTACACCAGCAAACAAACTATCATCTAAAATAGCTCTTCACGTAGCAGTAAAATGTCGTCAGTATACTTCAGATCAGACAGTCTGTCATCTAGGAGCAAGTTGATACCATTATCCTGGCACGAGTACAGGGCTGTTACCAGAATTCAATCTATGAATACGTTGAATGGCAAAGGTGAGAGACAGAACAACCCAAACGATTAACGGACTCGGTTCGGTTATGACTACTGTATGATCGTAATGTCACAATAAGCCTTTCGGGTACACCTTCCAGGGAAAGGTAGTGTCAGAGTTTAGAGCGGTCGACTAAGTGTACAACATATGGCGTTTGCTAACGAAGTCAATCATCGATGTGTAAGCGTTCCTTTATTTTTGAATTCACCAGCCTATCTTTTGGGTATCGTGACTGTCAAAGTTTTGAAGTGCACTGTCCTGTGCTCTGCATTTGACAGTATTTGCATTGTCATCGTTGTACATGGAAAGGCCATTTTAGTCGCAGTTGTTCGGAAAGGAGGGGGAGGGGGATAATGTTACTCAGATTTTATTCCAGTTGAAATGCACACACTCGAATCCAGTGACCACGTTTAGCAATAATGAGTGTACCTGTTACGAAATACAACACGGGTCATCATCTTAAGCAATAACCACATTGTTTGAAGCATTTTACTGCAGATTATCCGTAAAAATGCAATCTGAATGAAGAGAGCCGAGCTTATGGTGCGCAGTGGTGCTAGTTGACTGGGGGCAATCTCACAGAATAGTTGCATTTGAACGCAAACTAGTCGAGACTGGTGGCTTTTTTTTTTGCCAGAGTAAATACACGTTTCTATGGGATATTTTTGGACAGTTGCTGCTTTTCATCGACTTACAGAAGTTTCGGGTGAACAGACACCAATTTTGCGCGCCTAAAGCTGGTTTTATTGACAGCAGTTGTTCCCCATATTTATCCACACGTATTAGGTTGTGAATCTTTCTCTGTTTGAAAACACCAACGCGAGATTTTAAATGGATAAGTTGAATCGGTTCCCATTCGGGACCGTGTTTTAGGTTATCTACATATCTGAACAACGGAAACGGATTCGGAAAAACTATGATATGCATCGAATAAATAGAACACGTGATGAAATAGGTTACCTATCATAAAGCTAAATTATCTTGTAAGGATAAACTATTCACGCTTGTAATGAGCATAATTTAATCAGGGATTGTTGGAAAAAAGGTGAAACTTCAAACCTATGCGGAAAATGTTTATATTCGACTAAATCTTCCTGTAGCAGACTGTTCGATTTTCTTATTTCATGGGATCTTGTATAGTTTAAACAAACAACATGGGCATTTTTTTCGATTTACTGGAGGCCATGGAAATACGACATCATTAAACAGTAAATAGTAATTCTCGGAATATACCAGTTGCACACATTGAAAGCAAAAGCATATTAGCGAACATGCCTGGTTCTGGTGACTCCATAGGTGGCTAATACATTACGGTTTTAAGGTATCATTTGCTACACATCATTTTCTTTACAAAATGATGTAATAAATGGCATGTTGTGTTATCTGATAAATGTTACAGTCGGATAAATAATTCGCTAAGAGATAGAAGGAGAAGAACCGATCACAAAATATCCATATACATATATAAATTATTCAGATAAGCAACAACATTTGTTGCCGCACAAGCTTTTGCAGATCCCTTAATTTAAAACTGTCAATCTCTTTTTTTAATGCACTGTATTTTCATGGTACGGAAACTCGGTTGGATCGAATACGTTTATGCTCACTTTAATTGCTTGGCGTTAGTGAACCCGCTACATAACGGTGAGAGAATTTCCGTGGGAGTTTGGCGAGTGTCCTCCTCAAAGTCACTGGACTCTTTTAGTAACTGAACCTCTAGCCAACTTAAAACGCACGGCAACCGTGTGATGGTACGTGGTACCGGTAGCTCCATGAGAGCTCAGTTTAGCGGATGAACTCTGTAAACACAGCTTGGGAATAAGTGAATCTTTGTAAATTTGATAGATCTTCTTTATAACGGCGAAACGAGTTATTAGTAGATTTGACCTAACCGCTAAGGAGTAGGAGTACTTGCGTCCCACACATCGTTA
>UZAN01040395.1:44537-54710 GCA_900618425.1 Echinostoma caproni | reverse complement strand
GCCGCTGATGCGGAACCGCGGTCAGAGTTGTATGCGTGATAGAGAATAAAGAGTTGATCGGTGCGCCGAAAGAAACAATGATCTATTAAACCTTCTAGCAGTTACCGTTTGCACCTGGTCTGCTCACATCCGACTGGATCGCGGCAAGTTCAGTCCAATGTGGTTGAGATTTTTGAAAGGTTATTTTGTCAAATATTTTTTGTTTTACGTTCTCACGTTCACAGACACCTCATTTTCTGAAGATTTTATTCAAAGTCCTTCCATTTTAGCGTACATATCTGTCTGAATGAAGTGACAAAATGACGCTCTCAACACACAGTACCATCTACCATCCTCTACAATCATGGTTACCCATATGAAAAACCCTTTGCTCCATAGAAATTTTCATTGTTCGGACACTCGCAGAATTCCTCCGCGCTGCCAACGGAACCTACCATGTATTCGTAATCCCCCTCCCGTCTCCTCACTTTCCCAAACGGAGGTGTTAAAACTTGAAAAGATGTCCAGCCTTCAGGCACTTTTCTTCGTCTACACATACCTATGCATTTGCAGGACTTTTAATCGTCCTAAATTTGATTCATTCACGTGTTCAATAGTGCTTTCTCTTCTTCGTTACCTCTTCCCGTTCGAGTTCAATGGAAGGCCTTTGACCTTTGAACTGGTAATCAACAAGCTGATTCTAGGCCATCATAATTCATCTTCCTAAGATGATGCGTGATGAGTCAATGATGAACTTTTGCCTTTCTGCTGTATCCCCTCCTAAATTTAATAAAAAGGTGATTTTTCCAGAAAAATAAACATTGCTTTAGCACTAAAATCGTAAATTTAAGTATGTATAGAATGAAATTCAGATAGCATTCCGGATGAGGGCAGTCAACTATCTAGCATGACCTCAAATTACTGCGTTTTGCGTCCCCAAGGCACACAAGGCACACAATGACTGGCTTGGTCAGCTGTTTTTTACGACAGATTTCCCTGGTGCTATTCGACGGAATCGCAGACACTGTGGATAAATTTTATTTGACGCTCGTACCGCCATTCACAACCAAATGAGAGTCTAGAGATTAACTCCACAGTCATCGGTGAAAACGAAATGTCAAGTGAGAAATGCGATTCGGCGCGAATGAATTGTTGGTTCAAAATAAGGAACAATCAATACGAGGATGTGGTTCGCATGAACCGTTAGGTGAACATAGCCTTAAATTAGGAGAGAGGCAGGAAAGTGTAGTTTTATCTTCTCTATACAACCAATGATCTTTCATCGTACTGATGAAAGAGGATAAGTATATTATCAAAAGAACTATTAGAAAGCTTCATTGAAACTCGGATTTGACCATCAGAGCCGTTCGATAACAATCATCACGAACTAAAGCACTTCAGAACGGTTGACAGAAGAAAGCATCAGTTGTTGCTACTGATGCCAGGCGAATTGCATCCTAGTTTCACAAACCCGTTCCGTGAAAAACAACTCCACCCGCAAGATATTCCTGTTCAAATTTTCATGAAAACTCAACGATTTTTTTCAGTAGTTACCTCAACAGAATTCTTTAGATGCATGCGTTTGATCTCTAAGTATAGGCGAGTTATTTTGTCTGCGAATTGGTGTGAAGAATAGAGAGGAAAAAATTTCACGTTCTAACTGTTGGCCACTGATCGTGTTATTTAAACGGAAGGGTTTCAACATTAAATATTTTTCGGGATCACGGCTTCACGGTCAGGAATATAGTGCACATCACTGATGAGTCTGAACAACGATGAAACAGCAACCAGTTCCTCTTGTCAGTTATTAGTCAATTCAGTCGTATTTGAAAATTGAATTGTCCTGGTAAAACTTGGCAAACTTTCAATAACGAAATCCACAGACGAACAACTCACTCGGACAGTATCAGAAAAGTGTCTAGTAATTTCTTTCCTTTTTCTATCTGTAAGTTTTCGGGAATAAGTGCGAAAAACCTATGGACACCAACACTTTGATGTCATTATGTTACGGTACAGTGGGATAAAATTATCGAAAGCTACTTTGCTCTTCGTGAGATTAAACAAAAGAAAAAGTGTGCTTCGTTTCCCACCCCGCGGATCCTCATCCAACCTAAGATTTGACCGAAACAAAAATACAAGCGGTTGAAACAGTCCTCGCATTGACTACTGAGGTAATACCATTTTGGCTGAGTATCGTTCAGACTTCATTTTTCAACAAAACTGTGAGATAAGCCAGAGCTCTGTGACACTGTGACAAGTTGACTGTCATTGGGGAACGAATTCAAATTATTGATTGATTTTTATTCTGTGAACACGTTCGTACCGCTCTCACGATAACTGGAGGGGCTTTATAACTAGGCTTCGGAGAGCTGGTGTTTAAATTTGTTTCCCCAATTGAGGAGTGACGCTAATGTGATAGCAGAACAGAAGTTTTCAATCAACCTTGGTCGTCGTAGTGCTTGCATGTTTTACTAATTTCATCAAAATAATAGATTCAAACATCTGTGAAACCGGGGTTTTGCTTGTATTTGTCTTAATTGGGTTGCACAATGATATCTAAACTCTCGTTTCTGACGTAAGTCTTCACTATATTTTTCTCTCGGTAAACATTAAATAATCATTGGCTATCTGTTGTATATATATATATATGTATATGTATATGTATATAATGTACACTAGCAATTCGCTTCTCTCATCTTTCTATCAAATCGGAACGCAAAAAACCGATGAATTTAGGCTACCGCGAAGTTTCGTTTCCTAAAAGGAAAACCGATTATGAAGCCCCGTATCCCGTTCTTCAACCATTAGAGACATTGCACCTAATCAAAATTGACAGTGTGAACTGAATTACAGAAGTTCTATTTGTTCATAAAGGCAAATGGATGGTGCTCGATACCCACCTGCGTCTCCTTTTTATGAGCACATTCTTAGCTAAAAATGTATTGAGTAGATCACTTGCACATAACATTACAGATGTATGCCAGACAAATGGATAGATTGATAGATTGATTGATAGAGAGATAGACGAGTTAAAAGATAATTCTAGACGATCAGAGCAGATCACGGATGCAGCCCATGATTTAGTGTAGACAGAACCATACCACTTAGCCAAATATGGAGAAAGCCACTCACATTCTTATCTCAAATTGAGCGTCAATATGGGACAGAATAGTTTTGAAATCACTATTGCACATATAAATGTTTGAAAAATAAAGAGGTGTTAAAATTCTACGTCCCCTTGTAATGCTCAAAACAGAGTCTATCTTATTTTGAGCGCGGGGGATGAATAAAACCGCATACGAGAATAATTGTCATGCAAAAACATTTCAAACTTACATCAAACGGTGATGAGCGTTTCATAAGATATCGTTTTTCATTGAATCAACAGGTCGGCAACTGACAGATGAGCATTGAGCAATGAAAAATCCAGCAGAGTTCATAAGTATGTATTCCAGTCTGCTGTGAAGAGGGGTCTGCTCGCGGATGAAGAGGAGGAGGAAGACAGTATTCAAATTTCATATGTATGGGTCTGGTCACTGTCCAAATATCGACCATCGAACATGATGAACAAGTGTGAATTTCAATTTTTTACTCTGCCTTATGAAGTTGAGGAAGACGATCGATGAGCACGGGATGGATGAATGGAGCGTAACACACACACACAAGCACGCGAGTATATTCAGTTGGAACGGATTACGATTCGCAGCGGTAAAAGGCACCTGCACTAGTTTGTTTGTACATGGTCAGACGCAATTCACCACTCCCGGTCAGAAATGGGAAATCGAGCGGTTTGAGAGAGATAGAGAGAGAGAGTAGGTTGTTCGTTTGTCGGTGGACTTATGAATGTGTGTGTGTATTTTTGATTAAAATAAACAGCCTTACTTTGGAGTAGTTTTCAAACAGCGTATTTTTGGTTGAGAATAATTACACTGATACTTCGGATGATGGTTGGTTGAGATGAGGCTGATGATGATGATGATGACGATGAAGATGATGATGATGGTGATGATGATGATGATGTCTAGCTATGCTCAAACACCGAACGCATGCTCCTTCCGTGTACGTAAGTGCGCCGATGTATGTGTACACGCTAAACAGGATGGAGGTGGTCTCACAGACAAACATTGGGTAGACAGGAGATAGACAGACAGACAGACTAGGGAAAGCCATTGGGTTAAACTGAGTCGAGCTGAGCTGGGCTCAGTTCGGTTCAATTCAGTTCAGTCCGGTTCGCTTGAGTCGGAGTGAGTTCAGTTCCGATCACGTTTATGATTGGGTATTTCGTCGGGCTAATTTAATCGGCCATATCAGTCCGTCAGTCGTGCCGGCAAGCGTATTCGGAGCAGACAGGTCGGTTCTCCGGCAGGGAAAACAAGCAATACAATCAGGCAGGCAGTCAAACAGGCAAACAAGTGAACGAGCGAGTGCGCTGAAAAGACCTAACGGAGCCTGACCGTTGAGTTTTAGTTGGTTCACCTTCAGCATCAGAAACACGCGGGAGACGGGTGGGGACTGTATCATCTTAGACAAGAATAGAGTGTACAAAGAATGGAATTTGTGTAATCGGGGCTAAATTAGTCAGAAGTAATTCGGTCTTGGAGTGACGAGTGGAAACAAGTTGTAACCAATAATTGAATCACCTTCGCGCAAGTACTTGCTAACAATGGTTGCTAGGATATGGGTTCAAGGTGTCCCTCATTGAGGGTAAATACATATAACTGTCTGAAAACCAGCAATTGAAAGTGTTCTTATCGAAGATCGCACTAGGTATGAAAGTAAATGAGGAAAAATGTAATCGTTCGTCGATGAGACAAACGGTTTTATGGTAATATTAGTTCCATTTTTAAGCAACAGTTGTGGATTGTGGATTGTGATCCACCAAATTCAGTAAACATGGGAACAATGTTTTATTCTTATTCGATCAAGAACAAAAAAATAGTTGAGCTCTCGCCATCGAAGTCTGATTGTGTGCTTAGCTGCTTGATTATTGAGTTGTTATTCTGGCCCCGTTCAATTCTGTCCGGTCAGCTGTCTGTCTGTGCGTCTATCTGTCTGTTTAGCTCGTACTTACCATAACTAACTTCCTCTCATCACATACCAACCAGATAATCTTAAGCGCTTTGTGCATACGAAATGCACATTCATCATTTTTGGTTGATTAAGTCACGATTGGAGATAGTAATTTAGTCGGCAAAGTTGTTCATTTTAATGCTAACAAATAATCTAAATAAATGAAATATTTTTTCTTGTGTGATGCAGTGTCATCAGTAAATTGAATTAGCAGTTGGTTGAAATATAATCTGGCGGTGTAGTGTCTATAAACCGTTGATATAAGCCAAATGGAAAGCCGTCTTACAATTCAATTGGAACAATATTCCGTAGATGGAGTAACAGAAGGAGGGATACGATTAGATTTAACTCACTTAAGAACTAAATTCAAGGTGATAGAATAGAATCGATGGCAACTATATACATTTGGAATTTAATTGATCAGAAATTAAGACTCTCGATTAGTTGGCGTAACCACTAGCTCTTTTGAACAAAACATATCAGGGTAGATCTAGCATTGGACTAGCGGATAATACCGTATCCGATAAGTTATGAATCAATTCGTACTGCTGATTATTCTCAAAATAAAGTTGTTCATTCTGGAGCAAAATTGTATCCCCGAAGAGGCGATAAACGTTCATTTTTTACGCGAGGAAGTCAAAACGGAGTAAGGGGGTGGGGCCCAACGGTGGGTGGGGGGTGGAGTGAAGGCACAGAACCCAACCAATTCCGTTCAGTCTACGCAAACCATCACATTAAGCCATGATGCACCGTGTGCTCTAGATGGAAAGAGTGCAAAGTAGAAATCCCGTTTGTTCAAATGACAACGCTATGCTTAGTTATCTGAGAACAATCCACTAAATGGACCATTCATTCCCTCATCTGTGCACGTTCTCAATAATGTACAAACACTCTAACCATAGGCCCATCACCTCCGAGATTGATAACCGGTCAATGTCAATCAAACAATTATGAAAAAGGAATAAATGATATATCTCTCTACAACACTTGGTAAAACATGAGACTAATAAGCCCTCCCCTCCCACTTATATATATAAATCAATCTGAGTTGAAATGGCAAACACTAGCGGCATCAGGATTGGTGCCGATCCTGTATTCGGTGTAAGTAATTATTCACTTAATCACCAGTATGGTTGCACTGATAACTCACATTTTGAAGTTGGGCATTGGTGGTCACTTCAGATCTGCAGCGATTTTGGGGATTACGTCACAGTGGGAAACATTTCAAACCTGACTGTTTGATTTTTATGTTGGAGGAATTGATTGAATTATGTGATGAGTTTCGTCGGATATAGAGTAAATGAAGTACGAAGTAGCATACTAGGAAGCACCGGATAGCTCTTTCGATCTGTTTGGATCTCATTAGCAGTGCGAATCCATTGACCTAATTAGGGATCGAACCCGGACCTCACAGGTGTGACGCAAGCTCATTACTCATTCAACCAACGGGTAACCGATCAGAGATGAGCGAGGCTCGATACCCGCAACAACCTCGCGACGAACGGGGGGAGCTTTAGCAAAAACAGATAATGAAACTGGTCGGAGACAAAAAAAGCCGTGTCACGGTGTACTAACAGTCAGATTTAATTGCAGAAACGATGTATAAATAAAGAGCGGTAGATACCAAAAGAAAAGCACTTGACGGAATGTAGAATGTGCTCGTTATCAGACTGATTTCACTAATTGACCAAGATATTCAAAACTCACCTCTTTCTTGTTTGAAAATAACGAGCATTGAATTGTAGTCCGGCAGTACGAGGCTGCCCGACTGGAGCGATTTCCCAACTATTTGGTGGTCTCTGTTGACCCCAACAGGGTAGTTCCCATAAAATATACCGGTTAACTGTAATTAAATTGATAAACAAATTCCAGTAACCAAAGTTCATCTACTTGCCTGAAAATGTAAAAATATATAAACCGAGGGCATAGTGCTTACTACCAATTTTCTCTGTTGATCTTGATGTACTGATATAAAAAGTCAAATATACGAAAAACGAGTATTTTTCAGTTAATTTTTTATTCTAAAATAACGAGAATCTAACCCTCAACTCAAAGAACAGTGGTCCATGAGGCTAAAAAATCGTGGTAATCAATAAATCGTTTCTCTGATCATATTTTTTAGATAGCTGAAACACTATCAGCTGAACAAAATGTGTATCACTTCTCTCTTTTAATCAACAAGATCTGCTGCTAGATGTCCCTCACTCGCCGATACATTTGTGGCGCCCGGAAAATCACTGTATCGATGTTAAAAATTTGAGTAAACAGTTTATAGTCTTTTCCCGGAGTTAGTCAGATCTCTTTTTAAGGGACTCGCCGCTGAGCACCTCTCGTACCAATAATCTCAAGATTCTGATTGTTAAATTAAGCATAAGGCCGGTGGTCTTAATTCGATTTATCCCAAACTACTTAAAGTGTGCCCTAAAGAGATTATAAGATCTGTGGTTCATGTGCAGATTCCTTATTTATCCCCAGGGGAAGCTCCTGGTGACGGGAACTCTGCCAAGTTTGGACATGAAAATCATTTCATGAATAACAACTCCCAGTGGTCAGCACCTTCGCACGTCTGAAAAACTGTTACTTTTCACAGGAATGCATGAAAATCTCTCCTTGAACTTTTGATTTTTTTGTGCATCTGATTTATTCAATTGACCAGACCATGAAAAGATGCATTGGAACGTGACTTTCCTTGATGCTCTAAAATCTGTAGATTAAAATTCTTTTCTTCATTTTCTGTATGACAAGTGTGCCTTATGAGCTTTTGAAAACTTTAGAGTTCTACATCTCAGATCGGAGGTAATTTACAACTTTCAGTTCCTAAAGCTTTTCTCTTTCAATTACCTCTGCTATTTTTCAATTTGACATTCGTGGTCTCTTTACATGTTAAAGAAAAACCAATCCCCGAGAGTTAATCGATTTTGAGTAAGCTGGTTTGCTTTCTTTACCCTGAAACTATGGATGTCATTAGGTCCTGTTTAACAGCTATTTCAAGCCAGCTCCCATCTCTCTGGTTTTATTAAAACTTTCTCAAATGTGTTGGTCTTTTTACTCTCAAAGTCCTCAGCTCATGCTCTCTTTTCCAGTGATCCATCATCGCTCATCGTCTTCCGGTCAGCCGTTTCTTCACAATAATAACCCTCTCCCACAATCTTCCATGTACTCATTAAATCAAAAATACCCTTGTAGAATTTTATAAACTATCGTGTCACTAATAAGCGATGGAAATATTTGTGATCACCGTCAAAAAAGCACTGAGAATCAATTTCGTACTGTTTTGGGACTCATCAGCAGTCCGTATTTTTTGTGTCTCTATCAAGACCAAAATCGCGTACCTTCGGGTTTGGACCTCATCCCTGAGCTAAATGGTCATCACCCGCCAGTGAATTTTTCAATAAACTTGAAGCAGCATATTTGGACCAGCCCGTTTGATTGTCCACAGGCACCAGGCACTGTTGGTAATCATGACAGATATTTTTATTGCTTATAATTGTATTCAGCTAGTGGGGGAATTGACGATCTCCCAAGGACTGAAACCCGCATACAAAGCATCACTAGTGCCTGGTGCCTATGAACCATCGAACAGGCTGATCGAAACACATGACGTTCTTAAACCTTTTGACAGATTTAAACCCAGAACTTGCAGTTTTTAATTAGTTGACATGTAAATGTTTTACTATACTGTGTAGATGTTCCTTACCCTTCGTTGTAAAGCTGAGAATTGCTGCCTGATTTTCAAATTTATATCCTGACCGGTTTCTAGGTTTCTCACGTAACACGCTATTGACGCAGTTTTCCACGAGACTGTTAATGATAGTAATAATAGTATTCACTCGTAATACTCGATCCCAATTGGAAATTCCTTCTTGTTGAGCTTCCACAAACAGGCTCACCCACCCCGAACTTGTGCATCATTTGGTAAATCACTCACCAATTAAATTCAAGTCCGGAAACTGCTTTAATTCGCTCCAATATGGTTGGATATTCCACTGCCACATAATCAATCTTCTGTAGTAAAAAATGGCACGCTAAAGACATTACAAATGATGATTTACTACGCAGACAAACGATTAAACAACTCAAAGTTTCAACTTTAGGCTTTTAGTGACAAGTTGGAAACCGTGCAAGGTACGGTATTACAGAAGACATGTGTGTTGTGGTATGTGGTGCTGTACGCGGGTGATAGGATGTATAGAATGATTTATTAGGATATCAGTAAAGAGTGCGAGATGAGTCTAGCAGTATCCTGGTCGAGACTTTCTGACAAGCCTTAAAGTGCGGTGAAATTATAAACAGAGCAATATGTTCACGGGATATACAAACTGCATCGATATAGATGTTTGATGGATGTACGTATCAGTTCGAAGTATTGTCAAAAAGACCACGAAAGTTAACTGGAAATTCATGAATCCAGTGTGGATGGATGTAAGTGAAGACAAAACAGTTTACTAATTGGGTTGAGGTAGATTGCATTTTCACACAGATAACGTATAAAGTTAGTTTCCTCACCTAGTGAAGCCTCAATAAGCCTCAGTGTGGGTATGGGTGTCTTGGGTTGTGCCTGATCGCCATTCCCTTGCAACTCATCGAATTCCCCTATACGACTAAGTGTCAAAAATAGCTGAGGAAACCCACCCTACAAACTGCCTCCTCGTGGAGGTGTTTTTCCCATCCGAGTGATAGGACGAAAAACCAATATGCAGGGCTTTAACCAGGTTATTGAACACATTGAAAGTTCACCTAGAGGAACTGTTTGTAAAAACCCTGATTCTCAACCAAACAAGAAGAGGTGTGCGAACCACACACACAGAAACATACACCTGTCTAGTTACGTCAGTGGTCACCGGCTCGATTGAGCATCTTGAGCACCTTGGATGTTTGACACCGGTCCCCAGTTTATTTTGGTTTTCACACACCATCCTGCTGTCCTGAGAGTTACACGGGCTATTCAAAGGCTTCGGTCGTAAATTCGGCCAGAAAATTCACCTGTCTTGACCTGGGCAACCTAGCAGTCTCCCGCTCGCCTTCAGCGGTCTATAAACATTCCCAGGGATTTGTTACAGTTTACTTACAAGCCTAATAAATCCACCTTGGACGCAGTCTCCATCCTCATTCATTTTATCACCA
>UZAN01040395.1:0-20803 GCA_900618425.1 Echinostoma caproni | reverse complement strand
AAGATGGCAACTTAAACCGCCGCGCGAAACTGCTCCGTTATTGGTTATATAAATTGAAACTGAAAAGCTATCTTTTATTATTGGATAGAAAATGACAAACAAGCTCGCTTTCAGTACATTCTAATCATACTTCTATGACATAATATACAGGACTAGAAAAAGATAAAAATTTACAAAGGAAAAAGGGAAAGTAATTAAAGTATTAAACAGTTTGTATCATAATTGATCCCAAATTATCATTTTGTCTGATGTTTCATGACGAGTCACGTTTCTGGAGTCCGGCCATGGGAGCATGAGTGCTTGAACAAATTGCTTTTGAAAATGGATGATAACTGCTTCTGCTGTGGCTGGAATGCGAAAGTGCAGATGACTTGACCGCCCCGTTTTAACTCTATACAAGGGTCGGAACGCTACGGTCATGTTCACGATGTAATTGGTGTCGACGAGGTGCGATACGACTGCGCTCGTGATTGACTTAATTACTCCGTTTCTCAAACACGCATGGTGATACTCACGGATGCACTCGGACAGATGCCTACACATGTGGTCAACATATTTTACTCCAGAGGAGCAAATGGTCTTCCAGAATTTTTCCCTTATAAGTCCATTTGATTTGTTAAACGTGTTTTCCCCTCACCAGATTGTTTTAATCGAATTCATACCAACAAGGTTTGGGTACGGTATGAACCTTGGATGAACGTTGACACTTGTAACATTCGTTGTTATATTGATTCTTTCAACTTCTTGTTGGTATCATAGCTAAATAGTTATCAGTAGTCACACTTGATTCATAGAGAACAATACCATCCCTCTCCTATCCTCTGTTCGTCGAGTGGTAAGGCCGTTTAAACAGACACTTGGAGGTCCTGAATTCGAAATTCTCCACTTCCGTCCATCTTCTCATTTTGTTTTTCCTCAAACAGCCTTTGTATGACCGCGGCACCCTTTCTGAAAGTTTGTTGTACATTTGTATACTCAATAAACAAACAAGGAAATCAAAGCATTTGTCATTATTATTATTAAAATTCATGGTTGTAGTTACAAAAGAGAAGAGTAACCTTCAACTTAAATACCATGGGTTTTCAGTTGGAATGACCTTTGGGAAACTATATATTCAAAAAATATCTGTTGGGCTTGGTAACATAGTCTGTGAGCTTCAGAATGAGTAGGGATAAGGTATCTTTCAAATCCCGTTTGCCATCTCCAGAGAAATATGCCAAGGGGGCCTGATCTCTTTCTCTCATTTTCAACTTCACCCGAGACGACGTTCTGTGGAGATTATTGTCCCCGAAAAGGCATGGTTGTAAAAACTGAAACTGATAGTCCAATCTTGGACATCATCACTCATCGAATTCAAATACGATGACAGATAGTGAAGCTACAGTTTCTTTGGACTACCCAGAAAATGGGGTATTCCTGGGCGATTCAAGGTTCCATATAGGCCGTAGGTTTGTTTATTTTGAATACTGTGCAGCAGCGGATAGATGTGTGGTTGACATATCTGTGAGATTAGACTGGGTCGTTTCCAGTTGTCTGTGCGCTTCTTGGTATCAGCGGTACAACCCTAACATGCGACTTGCTCTTACTCGCCCAATCGCATAGAATTAAACGTTCCCTGGAGTTCCGGAGTTAACCGGATTATTGAATTTAAGCTCCCACCGCTACTTTTGTTTTTTATTGGTGTAATCGGGACACATCGCTGGCACTTGATTGTCCGGGTGAACGTGATTCACACATGTTTGAGTTCAAACTATCTGGCAAACAAACAATAGTGCAATCCTCATTACAATCACGACATTAGTCCTTTGCTTACTGGTCATAAGCAAAGATTTAATGGGTTTGGTTTATTAACTGTACCCCTCATAAAATGTGCCCAGTTGATGGCTCATGAAATAAGTAAACCACTTTCATAAAATCACCATTATTTTCCTACGGAGCGGAACACACATAATGCTTGCCGGATATAAATAACCCCATAAAGTACATTGACAAAGGTTTGCGAGTTGAGAATGGCATGGAGCAAGGCTAGCCTGCATTGCAATCTGAATTGCCTAGTTGATACCTCTATGCGTGTGTTTTCGCCCGTGAACATGTCATGAAAAAAGTGAAATTAGACGAGGTAGTGACCGATCGATACCGGACTCAAGGGATATGTGTGTACTCTATATAAACCAACATTAAAAATGATTATAATCGAGCTGGGGTATGGACGCACATTGTCCGTCACTCCAGTGACAAACAATGTGATTGATTCTCGTGGCATTAGAAGGCCTTTTTATGGTCTGTATGGGGTCACACCTGCGGTACATACAAGCATGTAGGTTGTAGCCTGATATCATTCATTCTTACTGCAATATATTACTTCACGTTTTGTAGCATATCTGGTAGTAAACAAAATAATAAACTGCAGCTCGTCCACCGCAAGCTGATCCGCTAGACAATATTTTTAGTGATGTTAACCCCCTGAGACTCTTCAAAGGAATGACATGGTCATTTTCTGGATCTGTTCCACTTTGCGAGAACATTCTCAAATGTTATGATGACGTCATATAGACAAAACCGGTGACTACCACCAACAGCATACGGATCGGGATTGATTGCGTGATAGGTAGCTGGTTTTAGCGCTTATCGAAAGGCAAAGATCCGTATGGACGGATTATGTTCCCGGGGATTGAATGCACTGTACATCTTAACTGTACCCAGTGGATTCAAAGCTTGCAGTCGATAGGAACAGTGGTTTGAAGACCATCAGAATAGTTGCGGAGACAAATGAGTGACGAAATCGAGTATCGCATTTAACTGTCAACCTTGTACTATCATGTGACCGTTTTGGTTTCCGTCTTTTGACTACCGTTTTGGAATGCAGCATTAAAGGGAGAAATGGGAAATTTGGCGGTATAACCAGAGTAAGGATACATCAAGTAGTTGATTCGAGTTTGCAAAGAAAGTGAATGTTTCCAAGCTTGGCCATATCATACAGTTTCTCTAACCAGCATGTTGACTGATTTCAATGTTCTCATCCAGAGAGCTCAACACATCCAAGCCCTCAAGCCGTCAGAATTTTCGTGCCCGCATACCAGGTTACAGTTTCCCACCTTTGATCTTCTATCATCCACTACCTGCCTCTGTAACCTACACATGCCGGGAGAGTCGATCTGATGACATGTGCAATACATGTTTTAGGCATCTTCCTCCACAGTAATACGACTCGTCACCTCGATTTCCCAGTACGCTTTACCCAACCTCATCATTGCTTGTCCGGTTGTCAAAGTCACACTGAATTGAAATTATTGCATCGTTTGGTTGAAAACAATGACTTTCGAACAGAACGGATGTAAAGAATACATACGGAACAATGAACATGTGAAAATTAGAAAAATTCACGTTGAAGTATAATAAAAGCGACACCTTTGCATTAAACCGGTAACATTATGTATATAGATTTGACTGCTTGGGACTGGAAGGCAGCGTTCCCAGAAACGTTCGATTTACATAGCTATTCATGGGAATTTTCTAATAAGCAATGTCAGAATGACAATGAAAGATTTTATCAAGTCTGGCTGAGCACACACAATACATTCATTTTGATGACGCTTACTGTCTATGCACACACACACACATACACACTTACCACAATCGAGCCTGATTTTGGACGAACCATTGTTTCGGTACGCATTGTGCTCCGTGTGGTATGAGTAGTTTTCGGACGAAGTTCCTCTTGCAACATGTTCTCACACTCTTGTAATAAGGCTGCCTGACGAATCTGATCGTAGTCCGGTTCCACCACCATTGATTCACTTTTCTCCGGCAGTTTGAACCCCATGGAGTGGAACACATGACGTCCGGTGAACCNTGAATTCGACGACTTGGGACTACCGAGGAACTATTTCCACCCATTCCGGTTGGTGTACGGTTCGTACGGGATGATAGTCCTTTGTGTTTTTTCAACATTTCTTCCATTACTGATAGATACCGATCCCGTGAGGCCAGTTCTTCCAATTCCTCGGCCGTCTTAGACTTCGTGGGATGTTTGATTGTCTCCGACGTGGTTGGTTCCAACTCGGCCGTGATCAGCTCAGTGGATCGGTTTGGTGTACTTCCAGTCGATCCTTGATCATCTTTGTTCATCACAGTACCAGTGTTAGTTGTCGAGACCGGAGTGGCCGCATCACCAACATTTTTCATATTGAAATTGCTTATTTTACGTTTATTTGGGTTTACAGCTTGCACTGCATTCGAGCGGTTCTTTGTTGTACACATGAGGTTTTTATCCATCGTGAAAGACGCATTCATATTGGTTGCTCGTGCAAGTCTTTTCACCAATTTAACCGGTTTTAGTTTTGCTGGTTTTGCCAAATTTTCGTCCGTCTTACTTTTTACCGGTCTCACAGTATGATCTATTGTGTTCTGGGCTACTTTGCTTACACTTTGCTCTATCTCGGGATTTTTCGGTGGCATATTTTGACGTAACCGTTTTAGATAATCTGTTGGACACGAGGCACCCGGACCGGATTCAACACTGATCCCGGAGACCACAATTGTTTCCAAGGTACACTTCCGTTTTGACAAATCCAATGGTGGTAAACGACCAGATCGACCGCGTTGCACAATACCGTGCATTGGAGCGGCCGAATTGTTTCTTGGTCGCTGACGACGAACAGCGCGCTCCGGAGATGATTCGGGCCATATGTGGTCTCCTGATCCGGAATTATCTTTTCTGGACCAAATGGACTCATTTATCTGTAAAACGTTATTTTTGTCCTGCGGATTGTTGTTCGGAGAATCGGAAACTGTATGACCTGCAGCTTTATCAGATAGTGTTTTAAATTCAGTTGTAGAGTTCATTTGATCTGCTTTTTCTTGATTACTACCGGCTGGAAACGTAAATAAATCTATTTGGATTTATTTTTGACTTGTGAGGAATGAACCTCGACTTTATGAGCATACCTAATTCATGTTTTTGCCGAGGATATTGGTCAAAACTAGCAGGGCTTATCTCCTAAGGGGTATTCAAAACACTACGTGGTTTGGACTGTCAATCAATACTACAGTTGGATCACGTGAAGAACCACGTGCAAAATGGTCACTTGACCAGATTGAATAAACATGAACACTTGTTATTTTTAGTCTAGAATGTCTAGGCAGCCTTAAAAGATGAATTGAAGTTAAACTAATCAAAGAATGGTTTTATTTCTCCTAACCGGATTGATTATCAGCATTTTAGCCACTGGAGTATTTATGAATATGTGAAACATCATCTCTGATTGAAGTATTCCCCCGTCAGATGTCAAGCAAAACCGGAAAGATAGACACACGGTCAGCAGTACTTCTTTCGTGCACAAATGGGTAACGGGAGCTCGTTACCCATCGTTTAGGATGTGCGTGTTATGAGCGTCATCAAAATAGTGACTTGGAGGTTCTGAGTTCGAGCCCTATCATTGCCACCCATCTTCCACCTTTCGGTATTTCCCCAGACAGCCTCTTTATATGAACGCAGTCCCATTTCTGAAAGTTGGCTGCACATCAATATGGTAGAAAAACAAAAAAAGAAGTAAAACATTTCTATTTATAAATTATATATATTCGGGCAGGATGTAGTTGCGAAAATTCTACGAGATAAAATGTCAATCGACAATGAATTTAAAAAAATGTAAACAGTGCAAAATACGTCTTGCGAAATATATACTTCAAAGAATTGAAAGAACAAAAGAACAACAAGTGAGCCGGGGGAGGGGGGATAGTAAAGGGCGCAGTATTATTATAAAAGAAAGCGTTTATGATGATATTTAGAGGCCTTAATAAATAAAGGGGATGGTGATACCATACACATATAAAAGATAAGTGAGACTGAAGTTTAGAGAAAAGAAAACCACAACAGAACTTGAAGCTAACAGGCAAATCGTCGAAGTAATTAAAAAAGGATCACTTGAATTTTCTGAGATGGTTACTTAATGTAAATAAAGAGCAAAAAAACGGGAAAAGTTTTCCACTATGATGCACTCCACATTACTAATCAGTAATGAATTGTATGTTTGACCCAGGAACGTGATGAATCAACTTCGGTCAGTTAAGTGTTCCTTGGGCGGAGAAAGAGTAGTCGTTGAGATCCGAGATCATATAATATGAGAATAAATGTGTTTCTGCCAACTAATTTTAGTGCATTTCTATGTATTTGAAAACCTACAGGAAAGCTGTATCATATCTGACTAAATGTAAGCTATGTCAGTGCATTTTGCTGGTGTTTGAGTTGAACTACAGGTAGTGTAAGGTCCATTGGCTTTTATCTGAGATTTTTCAGTTTATCTCCTACTTTCACCGCTAGGTTTTCCTAACGGTCCCTTCATATTTTGTAGCAATTCTTGTCATCTGGTATGAAATTCCATGGTCAATAATCATGCATTTCGTCATCCAATTGTTTGTTCTTTTAAGGTAAACTAAACTTTTCCCAATCAGTATGATGTAAATTTAAGTCCTGACTCTTACACATATGGATTCATGTCGCGCATCGGAAGCCCGCCATCTGCTACTTATCCCTCCTTCCAAAAATGCTGCACAATAATCAATTGCTTAGAACTTTTTTTTATATATTTAACTTCTACATAAATCAATCATCGGCGTGGCATTGTATGGGATTCGATGTTTGAGCTGCGTACATAGTACATGATGAAATCGATTGACGATCGATTTCGAGGCGATAATCATGAGGGATCAAGAGTCGTGTTACACTAACGTTTTATTTCGGCTATTTCAAATTTCTTGATCTTTCCAGAACTGGAAAATGCACTTACGGAATTCGCTAGGCTCAGAATGAAGTAATATGCACAAATACGTCATATATAGCTGAGCAGTGATAAGAATATATATCATAATTAGGTGTCCTTTAGAAAACTTTGTAATTTTAAGGAATCTGAGGAGGTAAGTTGCATCACAACCCTACAGAAATGGAAGGAATAGGAAACATCTGGATAAACATATTTAATTGTTCTGAGGAAAGCATTATTTCATAAAGGCATGATTTATGAAACAGAACGATCATTGTTGGGTATACCATAATCCATGAAGGAGATGATGTTAGATTGATCATGGTTGAAAAACCCAAAGATTTCGGGTTAAAACATTAAAAAATTGAGTGGTCCTCAAATGAGGCTAGTCTATAAATGAGATAAAGATAGGAAAGACAATCATCTCTTCGGTGTTACAATATCTCTGTGTTAATTGTATGTTGGTGTTATAGTGTGTTCTCCAAGCTGGAAGTTTTGTTCGCAGATATTTCGTAGACAGGTTAGGTAACATCATCAGTGCGACTTCGGGGATGTGGAGCTTTCATCGGAGGATTTCGAAAGTATATCTCTTCAATAGGCCGATGTAATCTGTCCCGCAATCGAGCGGTTAAACAAATTTTGCATGCTGTTCAATGTGCATGAAATTGGAACGAGGTAACTTGATCAAAAACTTAAAGTACAAAAGAATGACGGTACCCTTCGCCAGGTATCTGATTG
The DNA here is from genome assembly GCA_900618425.1 of Echinostoma caproni. NCBI lineage: Eukaryota > Metazoa > Platyhelminthes > Trematoda > Plagiorchiida > Echinostomatidae > Echinostoma > Echinostoma caproni. Next base: position 13,304 of record UZAN01040395.1, on the reverse strand, counting down.
AAACACTCCGTCAGGTGCTTCAAGGAAAATTTACACAACCGAAACTACGAATTGTTGATGTCGTCCAGTGCCCATCATTCAATCAATGGCACATCTCCTTACGTGAAGAAAACTAGCTCTTTGTCACCTTGACCCTGACGTCTTGATCGGTGTTTACACCTTCAAGTTTACTCCCTTTATTTTAGGGATTTTCAGATAAATAAAGTGTATTCTACGGAAGTAATTGAACTTTTTCCAAATGATTCCGAAAACAAATCGCGCAATCTCGAAATTGTTTACACTGTTTGTTTAAACTCTTTCCGGGAATAAAATGGTTAGTCCTGGAGAGTTGTTTCGGGATCAGGATCCATATGATTGGGTCTGGAAACAAGAAATGCAATATCAAAGCGATGTATCGATTGCTTTCACATTCAGGGTATTGCAATCAGGCAACCTGTCTAGTATTGCACTCAAAATGCCGAGGCAAAGCTCACATGATATGTTAAGTAACCTTCTTAATGCCACGAATTCATTGTACCGTGTGAGGAAGTGCGTGTACACAATCAGCAAATCAGGAGTCACTGGCAGTGAAGTTGCAACATGGATAAATTCCCCCTCCCACAACTACAACCACAGCCAATTGATGAACAGTCTGGCTAATTCCCGTGATGGTATTGAACTCTTTACTCGGCTGTTTGGCCCCCTGTACAAGTATATCGAAAATGTTCCTCCCTCGACACACACACACACTAACAGATGGCTTTTGCCTTATTGCCGAGTGAGGCGAGCTCCACATACTCGCCGAATTGAGATTCTTATGTTCTCATCAATAACGTCTTTCGCTGATAGTGATCTACCTTGTCGTAAGCCAAAAGGGGGGAAGAAAAGGTTTCTTGAGTGCAAAAAATGAAGGTTGGCGGAAACTAGCCTATGCTTTGGACGGGTGTCAAACGTTCAATTTGCGCAGTGCACCTCAATGTTCAATCAAGCCGGTAACTACTACCAGAAGTAGGAAGGTGTAAATTTGGTTCGTCTGCCTCTTCTTGGTTGGTGTGGAATCCGGATTTTTAGTCCATTTCCTTAGGTGAACTACCAGTAGTTCGCTGACCTGGGCATAACCCCGGACGTTGGCTTTCCGTTCTCTCACTTTGGTGAGAAAACAACTCCGTTACGTGAATGATGTTGTAAACGGCCTATATGTACGATTGACACGAGCGCCCCAACAGCAGGGCGTAGAGAGAACACGATTCTATAGACAACAGTCAGAGTGCAGTCATTGATTAAGATGCAATACGCAAATCTTTAGCGTGAATTGGGAATGCGAGATGAACATAGTAATACACCAAACAGATTGCTTCCTTGACACTCCGATTGGTTAATCGGACAACCCCCGACTGGTTCTTTCTGCAGTCATCCAAACCGGACCCGACTTACCTTGCGCGTCACTGGCGTGCTTGTGGCCTGGCGGGACCTTTGAACTGTGCCGTAACAAAGGCAGTGAGACAGACATTCTCAGCAATAACAGTTTGTTCCCCTCGGTTGCCTAAGTGCATTTCGCGAGTTTCATGGAAAGAATAACTACTCACTACCCAAGAGACTCTCCTTAGATCCCACTTATTAGGGGACTATTCTGAGATTTATCCAAGTGTGTGTTACTCGCGTGATGCAACGTGTGCTGCATTTCATTCTCACATAAAGTCGACAGAAACTGCACTGTTTGTCATTTCGTCCAAACTCCTCGGAATCGTCCGCGGTTTCGACTGGAATCTATGAACAACTTTTGACGGTTAATCCTTCAATACTTATCGCCTTTTGGATTAAATGTGTACGTCTGCGCTAGCAAAAATACCAGTGCAAGCAAACACCATAGAGCGCACTAGTAAATGAATTGCTTAGCACTGTGCTTTGACCTAGAATAGAATTCGATCTAGTGAATGAGTGAGATGGTTCTCACACATCTGATTTTCTCGCTCGAATTTATTGGTCTGCAGATTCCATTTTGCACGAGTTTTTTTCAACAGCGGCTGTTACGACCGCCCAGCAAGTTAACACTGACGGATGTTATATCCAGCGAGCAACGTAATGGGAACGGTTTTCACACGCACATTAGCGGTTTCCTCCAGGGTAGCCCTACCCAGAGTCGCGCAGTCGAACGTTATCCACCCAAATGTTCACTTTTGAGACTCCGAATCCTTTGCACGAGTGAACTTTGTTACGTTGAACCAGGTTCCACTGTGAAAAAATAAAGTGCCTCATTTTTTGGCCTACCATAATCTCACAGTCAGCCCGCCTGAATAAATGACAAGCAAACAAAAGTGATCAGCATTTGTGATCAATTCACCTGGATGTTCGTGTGGACTACGGACGGACTGGATACGTATGTTAAGCTCAACATATTTAACCACATAGTCCACACCCCGTGCATCAATCGTTCTGTGCACCGGAGAAGCATGTTTTGAGGATCATTTGAGACAGAATGCTTTGGGCAGCAAGGTTATTATCGATTTGGATAATTTATCCTATTCTGTATCATGTTTAAGAGGCTTATCTTGAGTAGTTTTCTCAGGAACACTGAGACGCAAAATCGGAGGATTGTATAATGAATTTCGTTAAGTAAAAAGCAAATGAAGCGTGAACTGAAAAACTAGTACTCAATGGATAGCCGTTTCGACTTGAATGGGCGGTGGTGACGAAGTGGTTAGGCCACTAACTTGTGATCCGCGAGTCCCGGTTTCGAACCGCTCAACCTCCGCCCGTCTTCCCAGACAGCCTTTGTATGGCCGCGGCCCTCCTTCCTGAATGTTGGCTGTACATTTCTATATTCAATAAATAAAAAAGGAAGTAAAAAGACATTATTATTATTATATCAGGCGTGGGATTACATCGAACCAACTGGGAAAATAAAAAACGGTCCGATCACCGCCTGTCCGGTGGTCAAGTGGGTAGCATGCCTGTGTTCAACCTGTAAGGTTTCAGGTTCGATCCCAAGCCGAGTCGATGGATTCGCACTGCAGATGAAAACCGACCAGGTCGAAACATTTGTCCAGTGCTTTCCAGCTTTTCAGTTCACGCTTCATTCCTTCTTTAAACAAGGAAATTCACTAAATAATTAAATCAAATCCTCTATCACTATCATGATCTCTCTGTATCCTGAAGCTTATACGTGCTTGACTGCTCTCGAAAAGCTAGGCTTGAGAAGATATTGAAAGGGTATTTTACGTTTCCAAAGCCAATTTAAATAAAGTGAAATAGTTCCGGTAATACGAAGAGCTCGGCAGACAAAACAGACGCATGCTGAACTAGGCAAATATCAATTGATCAGATCATAACAGAAGATCATTTGAAAATCTTCAAGGAGTTAAAGATTGATGATGCAATAATTGTGATTTTTCCACCGAATGAAGAAACTGAAATAGTTTTTTTCCACCAAAGATAAATATGTGAGCCATTGCATGACCACTTCCAAGTGAATTCAATGAGAAAGGATAAGACGGAGATCACGGTGGAAGGGATCAGTGGCTCATGGAAATAGCTTTGAAAAGGTGCCATGATAACCATTAGTACCTGCGATATTCGAGACCTGGTAGAACAAGGATAGTTTATGACTTACCCAGAATTCATAACCCGGCGCTCTCTTTTGCCTCGGTTCCTCCAATGAGCAATACACCTTAACACAAATGAGCTCAATGGGAATAGAAACAAATCACTTCCATTCTTACGACCTTTGTTCATTGTGGGTTCCAAGATTCCATATGAAAGGTATCTTCTCTGATGTTGACCATCACAAACGTTTCCGTGCAACTTGTCACATCATCTCGTTGTTCACCATAACGTATCAGTGGAGGAGGATTGCAAATATACTAATGAACTTGGAGTTGATGCAGGTGAATCGAAAACGCTATTGTAGCTCTATGTCTGTAATGTGCATTTAATCCTCAACCGTACAATGTGCAGTCAGATAGATAGCGTGGCTGTAGAACGCTTACTGGGAAAAATCTTAGCTGATATATATATATATATATACTTGAGAATGAGGATCGGATTCCAAGATACTCTTCAACAAATTGAAATTAATGCACAGGAATACGAAATTCATGTTGGAATGCCACAGTAATGACTCATAACAGTTGCTGGGACTGCTACTGGAATGGCAGAGTAATGCTACACTACGAACACCCCACTTTTGCATGGAGGGAGAGAGCGGTACTCACACATCACAGCTTTTATCCAATATGTTACCAGATTGGATTGAAAAGTCCCAACAGTACTTGCGTGTGAGGGGGAAAATTGACCTCCAATGCCAATTCTTTGTTATCTATACAGAAACATGGCATTCCCAGGCCAAAATACCCCACAGTCGAAAAGGAAACTGGTGTTCTATGAATGCACCATTAAAAGGAAACGATAAGCTGGCAAGGATTGCCCGTCGACTCCGTACCGCAGCTGAGTCTGCTAAGCCCGCTCTGAAGTTGACCGTGATTCAGAAGACAAGTAGTGCGACTCAGTCAAACGTGGACAGATCCCACGAGTTAGTAAGCTCCAGCTGCTTTGGTCTTCTTTAGTTCGCTTAATCTCGTCAATCGCTGACGTAAAACAAACAGGTACATATATAGCACACTGGTTTGATCAATTACGGTGAATAAACGTGTACCAGGGAACGAAGACTAGTGAAAAAAGTGAAAGGTCAACTCCACGGTAAGTAGACTGATTGCATCAAAAAGTTTAGTGTGTCGAATCAAACTTGAAAGCTTATCCAAAACAGCCTTGCAGAATACAAGAGAAAGAACCATAAATATATACTTGGTTTGATGCCACAGAACCGTTTCTCGATGCTCTTCATACAAGCTACCGAACCCATTCACAATCTCTCATCTGTAACAATCATACGAGCATGGGATATTCTATCATTACGGATTAAGTTCCAACTTCCACAAGGAAACTGCAGCACCATGAAAACTCTAGTCCAATTCGAAATGATACCATTTCCAAATTCACCCTATGCAAACATTAAGTGGACGATTTTTCTATTCCTATGGTCAATGAACATTTTACAACACTTTTTAACTAGGTTTATCAGCACCTCCCGATCCATACCTCATGAAGCAGAAACGAACAACGCTCTAACGTTTCTACACCCAACAGTTACAACGCGATTAAATGGGACATTACAACTCTCTGTTCACCAAAAAGTATCACGGCATGGTCAACACCCACATTCTTCGGCTTGTCCCCCATGGTTTACAAACGTGGACGTGTGCGAACCCTATCTCAACGGACGGGAAACATAGACATTCATAGCAGATTACTTTCAAAACGTTACCTCTACAGGCCATTCACATAAAGAGTTCATAATGACCACATTCACAATGGTGTGCGTCAATGTTGAGGTCAGCTCTAGACCGTACAATCCCAGCTGTTCAGCTCAGACTCAGTGCTTCCACTTGCAACACTGATCTGGACAAACGTAAAAATCTCTGGAAAACCGGTTCTGTCTCACACATTGTATAACAGTTCTCCCGCAGTTGTAGTGACCTATATAAAAGCAGAACAAACCATGAGTTATCATGACGGATGGCCAAACACGCCAAATTAGTTTTGGGAAATCGATGACGCAACTGATAACCGATGGTTAGGTGAACACAAGAAACTCATCTATCGCGAAATACACAGTTTTAAGACCCAAATTACGTAATCACAATGCCGAACTTTTGGCAATTAGTGAAGTGGTGCTTATTCGATTGCATCACCTGGCATTATGCACAAAAACGTGTTTGTGAAATCAATCCACTCACCGTGGACGTGACCTTTTACTTCCAGATTTAGTAATGATTTTTCGTACACGTTTGCTCACCGTGGTTGAACAACCTAGTGTGTTTTAAATCAGCGATTGAGGAGATCAATCGAAGTATTAACATCTCGCGACATTTGTTTCCTTCCCGTATTGCTGAAATGGATAAAGGAGACTCAGTGTTTCAATTTTTTCAGTACTCTTGCGGTTTGTAGTATGCCCANGGCTGCCGACTAGGATGAATAAGCATGTTCCGAAGAGCTTGACACTTGGAAGCGGCCTTTTGCGGTTTGCCTCTCCAAATCTCACGATAATGGTTGCCGGTTTTCCCGTGCTATGAAGCACGTCAGTAGCCCCGAAATCCTCAGTATGGTCGGAGATGGGTACCTCGGGTTGAGGCTGGTCACCCATCCCTCACACCTCGCGGAATTATCTCATAAAACCAAGCGTCCTGAATAGCCTCTGCTGAGGAAGCCCTACTCACTGCCTTCTCGTGGCGGTTTTCCCACCAAAGTGTGAGGACGAAAAGCCGATATCCGGGTTGGTGGACCACCGACAGTTCACCTAAGGGAGTTGGCCAAAAACCTTGATTCCAAAACGACCACGAGGAGGCATATAACTCATTGGTTTTGGTAGTGGTCACCGGCTCGATTGAGCATGGAGGGGTATGAGGCGTCTTGGACGTTTGATCCCGTCCAAAGGGCGTATGATCCGATAAACTGAACACCGGCCCCCAATGGATTGCGGTTTTCGCATACCGCCCCACTGCCTTGCGGGTTAGGCTCTAGCTAGCGAAAGGCTCCGGTTGTGGATTCCTCAGGAAAATTCACCTGTCTTGGCCTGGACAACCTGGCATTATTCCGCCCAAATGCAAATCATGGAACACTTTTCTTTCTTATAAAGATAAGTGCACCATGATTTGTTTGGCATACAGTCTCGATTCAGACGTGAGTGAAAAATTATATTTACCTCTACCCAGTAGCTCAATTCAAAATTTCTTTGATAGTAACCCAACAGAAAACCATTGGTACCTTGACACAACGTAACTATGTAAATGTTCATACAGTAAACAGGCATTTGAAAACACGTTCATATTGAGTTCCCGGTTTCCTTTGCAAATCATTTACAAACTTAACCATATCTGTGGATGTTGCGGATAGACGAATAGAAATGCATGAAGCGGGATACAGGAACTGTCGAATACATTTCCGAAGGTCGGACAATCGAGCTAGGCGTGGGGCCAGATCAGCAATAGCCAAACATATACGAGTGAGATGGAGCATGAGGTCAGCCCAAATGATGCGTTCGTGAGAGTTTATCACTGTACCAGCGGTGAGAAGTACATTCAACTTGATTCAGTGCGCACAAAAACACTAGGTGGCTAATCTACTCCAACTAGTTACCCCTCTCGTTTGATCTTCACCACCCTCCTCGCTAATTTGTTTGGACTTCATTCACCAAGTTACCTCTTTTCATTACGTAATTGCTTGTCCGAGATCCACTAGTCATCAGACCTGGCCTTCGCCTACCATATATCAAATTGTGACTGACTGACAAAACCTATCTGATCGAAAGAGAAAATGCATCCTTCACATAGCGGGATACCACGGCAGAGGTGTGATCGAAATGTCTGTGCACCGGAATAGCAGGTTTTGTCAGTGGAGAGGGAACAACCAGACATGTGGCCATCGAGACTAACCCCCTGCCCACCCGCCGACTCAATGCAAAAAAGGAGAACAATCTCATTGTGAAGCTGGACGTTAAGTTACGTCACTGAGGTGAGCAAATGAGAACGCAAAAACAAACAAACGCTGGGCCTAGTGATTGTGAAAATAGAATGAACCAATCCCAACATCATGCGCACAAAGGATTGCAGTAAGCCTTCGTCCAAGAACCACATGGATATTGTCACTTTATTTGATGATGAAAGAGGTTCGTAATGGGATTGCCCATCTCAATGAGCGAATAAACACCAATCTCTGACTCATAATCGTTGATTGTGAATGATTAATTGTTGATATTCGAATTTTTATCAATAGGTGTACAAATGAATACGCGTTTTTCGAGCGCAGGGCTGGGGTGAGGTGTGGAACACAGAGTAGGGCTAACATTTGGTGGCAAAACTACTGATCACACACTGCCGGAGGGGGCATTGTTTTTGTCCCATCGCTAACCAATCAGAAGCACACATGGAGGTGCGGACACAAAACAAGCAAAAATAGAATCCGAAGAGAGAATCGGGTCACGCATAAAGGAAAGCATTGACGTGTGTGTAGACCGGGGGGGGGGAGATGGGAATGAGAACAGTCGTCCGAGAATAAGTGCAGTAACAGGGGCAAATCAGGCATCATGACCCCGATAATAGGAGTGAATGGTTAAGAACATAGACATGGTCGAGCATCAGATGAATGATCGCAATTGATAACTCATTCCATTGCATTGCCGGTAAAATGGTGCACGAGTGTGGAAGGAAGCAGAACAAAATGAGAGAAGTGTGGAGACAGAGAAAAACTGCCCATAATTCATTTCGAGTAATATGAGGCCGGAAGGGCGCAACCCCAGCTGGTATGGGGCATAGAAACCAGTAGGCAATGGAGCATGGAAACCTGAACACAAAAGTGCAATTGCCCCGTTCCATCCCGTTTGATGAGGACAAGGAGGAATAGATATTCACACGACCTGATACTTGTGTGTGTCTATGTGCCAACACAATGTGCACGAGGTAGGTGTAAAAACAAGAGCCTGAAGTGTGTACAGATCTTCGGAGGGTGGGGCAGGAGGTTGCAGAACAGAAACGATTGCACATGCATGAAAATGCATCACGACATACACGAGGGGGACCGCTGGCGCAAAAAGGAATAGAAGGCTGTCAATGTAGCTCTTTCTCTCGCTTTGTATGAAGGTGAGTGTATGAACGCGGCGCAAATTGATCCTGAGCAAAAACGGACGATCATCAATTGGTTAGACTGCTGGGTTGCGTGGGTCATCACGTGTTTGTGTTGAGGAGGTGGCGGTATTTAACAGCCAGGAGGGCGGGGACCGGGGAAGACGACAGCACAAGGAACGACAGATAGCATATGCGCTTCATGCGTAGGACGAAGCGAAGTCGTGTGTTGTGCCAAAATACCGGTCACCGAAATTGCCCACTCCGGGAACAATGTGGTATTGGTCGTTCAGGCCACCGTCAACAGCCGTGGTTACTATGTGCGCCTGACGGGGGAGAGAAAACACAAGAGTGGATATGGAATTACAGGACAGCCTTATTGACAGTAGGGCAGACAGACAGGTACAACCACGTGGAAATCCGTGTGAATCATACTTCCTGCATTCATTGATTACCATGAGTAAAAGTCTGGATTCTCGCTGGTTCTGTTCAACGGTTTAAGTGATACTGATTGCGAAGAAAATTCGTGTGAAGAGATCCATTGGTGTGTACAAAATCACTTAGCAAAACGGAATGAGTATATAAAAAGATGAATGCGATGGACCTGATTACGCTAATGTGTATATGTTATTTTCATAAAGAAAACTATGTATACTGTTGGTAAGGTGTTACGTTATCCTATACTTCTCTAAAAGACACGAATAAGAAACAGTCTGCGAAGGAGAACTAACTAACAATCTCATCCCAACATGTTTTCAATCTAGACATCTTACATCAGGATGATCCGAAAAACCCTTGTAGTTCATATTTCCAAAGAGATTGTTTAGTTTCATGGATAATGACATTTAAAACAAATTGGGGGCGACATCAGAGTGATTCAATGCATAAATCGCCTCGCGCTATGGCAGGCTAAACACCCGACTCCCGGGAGACAGTTTTATCAGACAGCTTGAAAAGCAATACCCTGTTCACAGCGGGGTTGATAATGGGAGGGTTTCAGTGGGTAAAAAATGTTATGTTGCCCGCAATTACAATCGATTATTTTCCATAGAGAATTCTTTATTAGTAGTAGAAGACAGCAAAATTACAAGGTTTCTTATCATTTTTTTTCTTTCTTGTTCTTCTCACTACACAAAATCTCTCAGACAGTAGAACAGGCGAACTCCCAAAGCCAAGAAGACCTACTGTTCGGCAATCGGATCTCAGTACGAGCAACCACAGTAGTGAATCTGGGAGCGCTGGGGTTCGGAGAATGACAGTGGCCGAATGAAAATGATAGGGATGAATCCGGAAAAACTATATGAAGCAAGTGGCTTTAGGAAAACAGTATCCCATTCGTAACAGGGGTGGATGGGTGAATGACACAGTGATACGCGGATGACGCCGGTTAGCTGATTTTTAATCAACTCATCGCGAGTGGTTAGAATCGACGCCAAAGGAGATGAATCAAGCTTGTCCTTCACTATATCGCCAACAAAACTCGACAACCGAGGTCCCAGAGGCACCCCCTTCCCCCGCCGGTCACCAGAGGGAATACCCGTCCTCGCTGTCGTGGAGAAAACATCCGGAATATTCGGAAGGATAGTGTGATGGGAACCCGTTTAACTTTTCATGTGAGAATCATTTTACCATGGGATGCTGACGAGCGGTGGATCTTCGAAACAGTAAATTCGTAGTATGATTTCTGTGGTAAATCATCCTGAATAAGTCAGGTGCAGATAATGAAATGATCATTCAGACATCTGTGATCTAACTTACCTTGGCGTCCAAAAGACCACAAGAAAGCACTTATTTTACTTCTATATGACTATCTCCAGATCGACTGGGCTCGATAAACCACATTCAGCACCAGAGATTCTCGGAAATATAATTACAAGCGCTTTCCTAACGCCATTAGACTTTTTCTTTGAGATTACACCTCAAGCCTTTGCGCTCCCAACCGTCATTTATTTCTAATGTGACAGGTAAGTCGATTTATTAACCTGCTATGAAAAACTTTGTCAGGCAGATAGCCCAATGAGCGATTGAGTCATAAGCGGCTTGTTACAGTACTGTCACTCGGCAGAGACGAGCTGTATGCTCCCGAGCGCGTCTCTAGGTCGCGGATAGGGGAAAGGCCGTTATCTCGCGGCTGACCGTGAATAAGGTGGGCTTAGCCCTCTGCCCCGTGCGACACTTTTGGTTGCTGTCTTTTGGCTGCCCATTTGGGGGAACAATAGGAGTAAAACAGGAAGGTTGAAAGTAGGATCAAAGAGAGAATTGAAAAGTTCAGTGGACTAATGAAGCAGAGTGCACTCTCGAACGAGGACTACTCTGGACTGGGCGACCGAGTAGTACAATAGCCCACAACGCGTACGAGAGCCGCTAGAGCACCGTCATGCCTATCAACGACAAACAATCATCGTGTTCTTAAACATTCGCGCGGCTTTCGACTCTGTCGATAGGACCGCACTATGGAACCGTTTGTTGAGGAATGGAGTACTTGAGAAGTATGTATCAATCCTCAAAGAATTGTATCGTCATACCTCGGGTCGGGTTAAGGCCTATGACCAGCTTTCGTCACCCTTCTCCAGTGGAGTTCGACAAGCCTGATCTATATTACCATTCCTTTTCAACTTTGTCGTAGAGGGTGTTCTATACAATGCCTTATCCGGTCTAGCAGACAGCGGAATTCAACTCTGTCCAGGAAACAGAGTTCCTGACTTGGAATATACGGATGACTTCCCCTTGCTGGGTGACAACACACAGGCAGTCTAACACACTTTAAACCGCTTGGCGATCGAGGTATCGAGGTATGGTATGTGCTTTGCGTCGTCCAAATGCAGTGCTTACACAAGACTAGTAGGAGCCCAGTGCCTGTACGCACCCTTTGAGGAGACCAACAGGAAGAGGTTGAGAGCTTTAAGTACCTCGGGAGCGTGATCGCAACTGGTGGTGGTGTTGGGGAGATCGTATCACGAATAGCGAAAGTTAGAGCAGCTCTCACCAACCTGCGACACCTGTGGCGCCGCCATGCCATCCGAGTGTCTCTTAATGGAAGTCTGTACATCCCTGCGGTTCTTAGCGTTCCACTTTAAGGTTGCGAGACCTGGCCCCTCCACGTTCGGGATGCAGGCCGGTTGTATATTACTATGTTAATTATGACTATAGTTTCCGGGTTCCCTTAGAGACAGACAAGTGGAGATCCCCTCTGTATTTGGTAACAATTCAGAATATTTAACGAGATGGGCGGTGATCAAGTGATCCGGTATTTTCTCCCTGCACCCAAGTACACGAACCATTATCACCAGATGTTTAGATCTCATTATATATATATTGCTTTTTTACATTTATGCAGTTTCCGCATGAGTCACATGAAATGTCAAATTCATTCGACTACCGCCCAGCAGTTGGGATCTGAATTCAATCAAAACTCGGCTACTTCGACAGTAATCGTCAGTGGCCAGAGTGAGGCATGTATTAGAGGACCCTGGCATATGCTATTTGATAGTCAATTTGGTGAACCCTATGGAAAAACGACTGACTCAAGTGCTCAAAAACAAAGAAGGACCGATAGAGCATTGACAAAATGAAAGCACAATACCTGTATTATACCTCTGAGTCATTTTTAGAAATTAATTTTAATGGTGTTTTCTACTGGAGCCTAGTTATTTTACAACTGATGCACCAGCCACCGTCGACGAAATCGAGATATTGCACAATTTAATGGCATTCGACTAATAGAAGCAAAGACTTCAGTGGATATTATTACAGGTATGTTGCGTCCGATGTGGGGCAATATTACATCCAATCCCGTGAACGAGATTAGAAAAACTATGCGTTGAGAGGAAAAAATGTGATGAAATTCGGAGTGTTACACGAGTTTGGTTAATACCCCTGGGTGTGTATTACGTAAAGCGTGTTCTGAACCAAGTGTTGTTCTTCTGTTAATTAGATCATCCTCATCCCACGATAACCTAGAGACAGCAACACGAATGTGACGTCCCGCAGAACGTGAATATTTCAGCGCTCAAACGTGATCAGTGAGTAAATGATCTCATCCCGGCATGATCTAATCACTGTCACCGAAATAACCATTCACGGCGGAATGTGGAAGTAGATGAGGAGAGCAGCAGATGAGCTCATCTTGTTTGTATGGAACGTGATCAAATGGGAAAGAGAGGGGAATCGTGTAAAAGGATTATTTCACCATTCCTGTTGAATTTCGTCGTAGACGAAATACTGGAGAACGCTTTAGGTGATCTCCATATGTTGGTATTGAATGAGCAGCTAGAGAAAAGCCGTGCGAGCCCAATTAATTTGACGACATTATTTACCTGTTCTGATGTATGGAGGATGCACAAAAAACACTTAACGGACTACCGAGTTCTGTGACTCCGTTCGGTATGCGCTTTGCACCTTCAAAGTGCAAAGTGATGCTGTAAGATTTCTTGTCGCTGAATCCCGTTCTGAAACCAGACGTACAGGAACTAGTTGAAATGGACTGCTTCTCTTACTTGGGTAGCTGCGTGACCAACGACGGTAGCACATTAAAGGAGATGACCGTCGGCATCTCCAGAGCTCGAGCAGTGTAGGCAGGACACCTGTGATGTTTCACTGAAGTTGAAAAGTCGAGTATACTGTGCCACTGTATGATCAGTTCTGCTTGACGGT
>UZAN01040394.1:52056-68712 GCA_900618425.1 Echinostoma caproni | reverse complement strand
GTTTCTTGGATAGACAGCTCTTTCGGAACCAGCCCATTGAAGAATCACCTCAATGATTAAATTTTTTGTGTGACCATGAGTTGAAAAGTAGTGTCAACATTTCTTTATGGTTTAAATCTGACCCGTAATACATGAAAACGTAACGTTTCGTCCTGAATTAAAGCAATATTTTGCATTACGTGTACAGAAGAATAGAACCGTTGTTATTGGCCGTTGGAAAAAAATTTCTCATACGAAGAGTGGTTAAATACAATTTGATTCAATAATCTCTTTCGGATTCTGCCCTGTCATGTGACTAAATGAATCTATGCATAGACACAAATATATCATTTGTACTAGAAATCTATGTCGCAAACTTTCTGGCAGTCTTTACTTAGTTATCAAAGTGCGGACTACGCAAGGGAGTTCGATACTCTGGTATGTGAGTCCTGTACGAGCGTGTCATAATGCAACATCCGACCGTAACAATCAGGAGTACACCATGCTATCCGTTTTTTTCTTCGGCTCGATACATTCTGTTTTTCGCAAACTTTATCCATTTACCTGGTTAATGGTGCACTTTGCATTTTGGTAGAGACAGTCGGTCTATCCAGTCTCACATTTGATGTTTTATGACATTTGATCCGGACAATAAATACTGTCGAAAGGAACGCCGTAGTGCTTTTAACCCAAAAATTTCAAGGTGGATTAGAGGAGCGAGTCGGGGATCTGATATTTTGGTAGAATCACCAAACTGTAGTATACCAGTTAAAATGGTGAGGAAACCACTTTGATCAGAACCGGAGGAATGATTATGGGCTTTACTTCATGTTTTTGAAAGTTTGTTTCTCGTCGACAGTGTGATATGTTCAGCTGGTCTAGTTTACCTCCTAGGATACAGGCGATCTTTAATTTTGTGCTCGCAAGAAAGCTATCAATACGGTTAACCGAGGTAGTGTGGTGATCACGTGTGTAACATGTAATCAGACACGTCGGAAATTGAAATACGAAGCTCGCAAAGGAGGTGCAGTGTCAAAGATTCTAAATAGCAGTAAAACCCTCGGAAGTTGATCAGCTCGCAAGCTTTCCAGTAGACTGGTGGAAGTTGTCATTATCTATTACTATTCATATTTATCAATGAAATAAATGATTTCCATTAGTTTAGTTATTACTGATTCTCTTTCTGATATGACATGATTGAATGTCAAGCTGAGACCAATAATATAATGGTCAAGCTGTGATTGCGTTATGTCTAGCTCGAAAATGTGAGAATGTAGAATCTAGGGTTGAAACGCATTTTCTCAGATATCCATAATCCAGCCTGTACATGTAGTAAAAGGATTCCATTTTAACGAGGAGATGTTTCCCGGTCACAGTCGTTCGTCATGACTGGAAATGGAGCAGATCACTTTATCCACCGGCAGTGAACATTTCAAACCACACAACAACAAGACACTCTTCCCTTACATTTCCAAACCACACATCAAAGGATCCCAATCAACCAATCATATTCATCACATTAGACCAATACACTAGTTCGACGACTTTGAACTTTAAATATAACTGTATTAGCCCGACGTTATCAAAAAAGCTTTGTTCGCTACAGTGTTTTCTTTTGTGATCTATAATAGCAGGATGTCTTACCCGTAGAAGTAACAGTTCGCTCGAAATCCTGTTCTCTGCTAATGTTGATTTTGCGGAAAGAAGGCAAACTACCTTGTAATAATGTTCTACCCGGACAGTGATTTTGAGAGATCAAAATGTTAAATGTAATGAATCAATTGGTACACCGCACGATGCGGGTTAGTTTAATCTCATGGCTGAAAACCCTTCACCACGGCGGACCAACTGCGCTCCACTAACTGAAATAAATACAGTTCATTCTGATCGGAAGTGACCTAAATTCTTTTCATTCGTCTTCGTTGGACGAACTGAGTGAATCCTTTGAATAGAACTTCCACTGTTATCTTGTAAGATTGTCTTAACTGACCTAAGAGCAAACTTTCCACAAACGTGTTCCTCGAACGCAAGTCAACACAAATGAGTTCGTAGAATAAACAATCGTGAAACAAGTTACTTTTCATTTCAGAGACGTGGAACGTCTGAGTATCTGTTTGCGATTTTCTACCGCTGCCACAGACTTTATAGAGAATCGTCTGTACACCAGTCGTACAACTGGTCATTCACCGGTGATCACCATTGTGAATCGAATCTGATTTCTCTCTCTCTCGTCATGCCCCAAAGTTCAGTGGAGTTTGTCATGACACAATTCTGGATGAATTTTTGAAATTGGGGCACTCCCCTTATTGTATAAGTCATTTATAAATCGATGAAAATACTCCACAAACTTCCCACTAGGTTCTCAAATTTTCATCGTTTCATCATCAATCGGAACTCGTGTATTTGATGGCAGTGTACCTTCAACAATTTTTCGTTTCAAGCTTGTTCTCGTTCTTGTTTCATCACGATTGACTGCGTACAATACACTCTTCTAAAGTGCATAGCATTCACATCAAACAAAGCGCTTTGTTTGTTCACTCCATCAAACTAGATTGAATGCAGACTTCTTGCAAAAGTAAACTTTATGCTTTCAAACTATATTTTGATTGTTATGCATTGGGTAGCATATCCCGTTCGCCGTCAACTTCCCTCTTCCGAATATCATTTGGACTCCGCACACTGTTCAACCTATACCACATTTGTACAGGACTACTTTTTACCTATTCTGTTATAATCGTGTTTGTACACCGTCCCAGCTTTACACTAATCACAGGAACAAACTTCATACCACCGTTGAATAATAGAATCATGCCTCGGGTGCGACTACTTCGTCTACATCGAAATTTGGCGCGTCACTCATCTGCCCACCACATCCACTGTTCGGCGAGTTGCTCGTCGTCGTGCAATTAATTCATTGCCCCTATGCTAGATTTAATACCATGATAGTGACTACACTGAGCTTCCCTATTTGGTTCCTCCTCCCTTGTTAATTTCTTACGGAACATTATCATCAGCCATAAGTTAGTCTCATCAGGGAATCCAATAAAACCCGTCTAAAGGTAACATTTAATACTCTGTTTGTTTTCATATTCTGTGGAATTAGAGAGCACCTTTTCTCATTCATTTTTTCTTCTTTAACTCTCCGGATTCAATCACAGAATGAACAGGTTGTACTTTTTGGGGAAGAGCGTTATTTCATTCTCCATTTTCTGTGATCAATAACAGAAAAGACAGATCCAAACAAGAAATCGCTGTGCTGCCACCAGTAAGTAAATTGTTCTGTCGTTTGTTCCCTTTGTATGGCCCTCTGTGGGGCCAAAATATGTTAAGTATTCACTTCGATGTTTGATGTCTCTTTTACGTGACTTAGACCCATTTCTCTTATCCCAGTCCTAATACAAATACTTTGTAAACAAGTATACGATTGGATGAAACCATAAATTCACTTTTCACAATCATGAGCAATCGTTTGGTTTCTTTCAGCAGAACACCATGCCCCATGTGGTATTCGTTTAATTTACAATATATAAGTCATAATCAACAAAAATTATTGAAACATTTCTTGCTTGAAAACACCTGAACAATGACAGTGAAATAGACCAACAAAGCTACCTTGCCAATCACGAATGTATCGTACAACAAGAGCAAATGTTGTCCTCTGTCGCTTTGTACCAGTTGGGATGCGGCGAAATCTGCCTTGGCATAACTCATGCAATTAGGCTTTGTTTCGCTGTCTCTTTCAATCACAATTATTGTTAAAAAACGAAAGCAAGCACAATATCGTACGGTTTTATCAACAGTTATGTTTTCGAGGCAATGAATTGATTTGTGTTAGTGATTTACGTTAGGACTTTTTTCCCGGTGTGATTTAGGACAAAAGAAATCATCGGTTGGATCGAATTTGTCAGACACGGAACTCTGATTAACATCAATGACAAGATTCATTGGAGCGCGCACATCGTCAAAACCACATTTTATGTTTACTTGTTTTATTCCGCTCTATCTACTCTTGGCTTTTGGTAATCTTAGTACCTTGTGACGATCTAATCTATCGGCATAAAAAGGAACTGCTTTGTAGACAATCGGAAGATATCCTGTTACGGGTTACAGATGAAGCGATTGACGGTTGCCATAGGAAACAGATTCATCCAAAGTACCGGCTCCGTACAACGCAAGAAAAATCACACTGTTAATTTGCACAAAATTGGATTTCCTGGTTTTGAAAACGAATAGGTTCGCAGCGGTTAGACCGACAAAAAATTCCCACTTTCATTGGATTATCTCTGTTTGTTTATTCTCGATTATTCATTGGGCATGGAAGAAACCTACGACGGGTATGTTTGTATAGCGATGTTTCTCAAAACAAACATCAGATACCTTAAAACCGGAAGGAAGCGTTATCATCATTTAGTCTTGAATGCAACGGTGCAAGATAAACCGCATTCTGATTATTTAATTATCTACTATAGACATATCTGCTCGTTAGTTTACTGTTGTCACAGACAACTATTCGTAAGAATGCCCAAATCTAGGGAGCCACATATGACCGAGTTCAATAGAGCTTGATTAAAACGACTACGTGTAACCTAAATGACCTTTATACCGCAGCCACACAGTTCACGCTCAACAGCTTGAGCTAATGGATTAAACAACTGACAAAATGATTAGTTGATTTGACCCATTCGTTTTTTCATATACAACAACCATTGCTGATGAGCGCGGATGTTGATAGCACTCCCCGGTTGATAGTTAGTTCTCCTCCAGTTATGTGCCGGTAAAAGCAATAAAAAGCTATATGATGACGGTAAATAAGCCATCATTTCCTTCTATTTGGGACTTGTCCGCAACGAAGTATCAGGTTATTGTAAAACACAATATCGGCTTTCATAAAGATCTATCAGTCAATGGTAGAGAGAAATTTCATTTGACAAGGACTCGTTAAACTCATCTAGTCACATGATCTGTTCTTGCAAATAGCTTTGTATTCTAGTTGGCGCATTCCTTACACCCCATATCGGAAAACCATTGCGGAGATGACAATCAGATTCATTTCAAATAATTCGAAAGTAAATTCAGGTTTGTAGGAATTCAATGGATAGAGCACCAAACTAATCCAAAGAGGTTATGGTGATTCATCTAAATGCATGACATGGTTGACCACGTAGCACTTGGTCCCCCTGAGATGCTGATTCAATTATTTGAGGGTAATTGTTTAGTTTTAATGAGCAACAAATAGCACTGTTTCAACTTGTTTAAGACACGTCAGCGGTGCGTGTAATTTGTGTCCCTGTTTTATTATCACAATCAATTTGCTGGTATTTGAATGCATTTGACTAGTTGAGAAT
Source organism: Echinostoma caproni (assembly GCA_900618425.1). NCBI lineage: Eukaryota > Metazoa > Platyhelminthes > Trematoda > Plagiorchiida > Echinostomatidae > Echinostoma > Echinostoma caproni. Next base: position 63,388 of record UZAN01040394.1, on the reverse strand, counting down.
TATCGATCTCCTAATGAGTGAAACTGCCACCCATGATATCAAGAGTATCTGTTAGCTATGAACAATCGAATTGGCTAATTCAATTTCGATTCGCTATTTCTCTACTTGTTCAGTATTTTTTCATTCATGGAATTTACCGAGACGATGCTTTATGAAAAAATTGCAGAAGATACCAAAACTCAGTTTACAATAAAATTAACTGTACTGATTTTAAATTTGAACCACAAAACCTGAGGGTGCCTTGAGTGCTTTATTTTTGGGAATAGGAAATCCAAAATTATACGCTAGAATTAGATTAACCTCATCCATTTATTGACTACCAGGAAATAAGAAATTTGAGAATCAAAAAATGTCCAACCGAATTTTTCTGCTGCATACCATGGGGAAATTATGTGCCTCGGAAAAATTTATTTGGTCCCTCTCTAATTTGGGATATTACTCTTTTGTAAATCAACACACACAATTGCTGTCAATAAACCGATTACTGTCACGAATTTTCGTGAGTTATGTATTTCGCTGCAAGTTACGAAGTGATTGCTACAGACCCCTGTCTCGCATTTTGAGGATTTTACTCATGCTACACAATCGGTTCATGTCTCAACAAAAAACATGTCTAGACTTCCGAGCACAACTGATCAAACAGTGAGGAAAGCAGTCGAGTCACGCACTCATCAACCATTTCCGACTTGCGGTCCCCAGGTGTCCCAAAACGATGAGTTAAATTCAACTAACCTGGAACATCCTTTTGACATCGACTGCATTACGATGAGATCAAGGGAAATTGGAACAACTACCCCTCACACTGATAGATCGATATGTCGCCTGCGGTGCTGAATAGTGGGGAAAAAAGGAAATACCGGCTGATTAAAAATAAAAACAATATGTTTTTTTTCTTCTCTTTGGTTGAACTACATAATACTAACAACAGATGCCCGGTTACTATAAAACAAATCTACAAGTTCATTGGAAATAGATTTGGAACTAGCTGCGGTATGGTTAAAAAGAGGACGTTTCATTGGTACGAGAATTTAACACCAAGTGAAATTTCAGTTTAACTTTCTTGTTTGGCAATCATGCAAATCACAAATCCCTTTGACCCAAATAATGGTCACGTACACATGGATAGAGCACTGTGCCTCACTAATTTCCGGTTATGTCAAATTTAAAAGCTGCTCAGTTTTTGGAAAATATCACAGCATATTTAACTTCAAATGTTTGGGTAGTGAAAACTGAAGGCACGACCAGCCGAATCCTTGTTGGATCAGTTCACAGCCTTGTCATTCAAATACCAAACCGTCCAAGATGCGAATTCAAGGCAAGAATGATGCGAGTGGGACCTATTGGTTTTGTTTTCCCCGGTCCCTTCATGGCCAAAGGGTGTTTCTGTTGACGCTCAGAACCACGAAGTTGATTCTGATGGGGCTGCAGAAAAACCTAAAGCTTTCCATATTTCACAATTTTGGACACAACTGCTGGACGAGATCCTTAACTTACCCTAATAAGCTGTTTAGATACAGTCTTTGCGTCGAATGGTATTCGTGAAACTGCATCGCTGATTAGGCCTTTTTTCTCGAATGTCACAACTCTACTCAGCAGTTAAGAAAGTGTGATTGGTCGCACTCTTATTCAATACCTACATATTTTACCCTAACAAACACCGAAAACGTTTATCTATTATCTTCTGCTTTATCATTTCACGGATGAAATCCCGGCCAGCTGTCGATCTTTGTAACCGGGAAAAACTGCGTTCAATAACTGGTGAGTGATGATAAATAAATAGATACAACATTACAATAGCGACCGCGTATTCATAAGCGATTCCAATCCATTAAGACAATGTACCTACAGGAAAAGTATATATATTCTGCCTAGAAACTCAGAATAAAGTATAAAGACAAGGAATTCAATATTCTAATTTGAAATCAGAGAGAAAATGCAAGTATTCCGACTTGCTTGCTATTTTCAGTGAACGCTTTTGAAATTTGTTTACTCAGAGCTGTAGCAATAGTGTAAATGAGAACTCGCACATTTGTTGTGATATTATTATTAAAAAAGTACCCAATACCTGGTGATTGCTCAATTTCCCAACATATTGATACTCTCCTCGTGTACAGAATGAAGGAGTAGTAATGTGAGTGGCTGGGAATCACGGGGTATCTATCCCGACCTGACTGGGTCTCATCTGCAGTGCTAATCCAACGACCTCATCTACCTCATAGGTAGAACGCATGCAAACTACCGCTTTCCAGGTTACACAGCACAGCGCACAGAACAGTATGGCATTGTTTAAAAAAATGAAATTTGAACCCAGCAAGGAAAATAAATCAAGCTGCACAAGGAACGTAAAAAAGCCATGATGGATCAGAAAACCCAATTGCTTTTTACTGCAGGTATCGACCCAACTCGTGCAACATCCTGATTTTTATCACATTTGTTTCTCTCAATGCTTCGTTTTTCCAGCCTCATTCAAGGGAGTGAATATATTGCCCCACATCAGACGCAACATATCTGATATAATACCTACTTATGCCATTGCTTCTATTAGCCAAATGCTATTAAAATGTATAATTTTGCGATTTTGGCTGCGGTTGCCGGTGCATCAGTTGCAAGATAACAAATCCACTGTGAAAAGTATAACTAGAATGTATTCATTAAAAAGATTCATATACTTTATACAGGTCTTGTACTTTCATCTCGTCCATGTTTCATTTGCCCTTCTTCATTTTTCAGCACTGGGGGCAGTCGCTTTAGCATGGAATCCACCAAGTTGACTGCCAAACAGAATTTGCAAGTTTCCTCTAAAACACCGCACACCCTTACTACTAGCAATCAATGACAAGCTAGCTAACGAAAGTGTGGAGAAAAAATAGTTTATCAGCCTGGACTACTCTCCAGATTGGTTTTGTGCAACTCTTCTTTGCTGCGATCAAATACAACCATCATCTTCGTTTGATATGTTCGGTTTTCTCCCTCTCGGTTTATTTCTTGATGGAGACATTTCGTTGAATATACAACAAACTGGACTTATGTTGACATTGAAGCGCTTCCACAAGACACGAACTGAGCCGTCGGATTTACGCACCACTCGTTCAAGTTGCCTCTCGGTTTCAATTACATGTCCAAACCTTTTGAAAGTTTTTTCCGGTTTGAGCAAGGTGACACAACATGACGCCTTTTCAACGAGCCGTACACATCAAGGTCAACTATCGAAGATCAACGTGTGTTTCTGGGACTATATTTTCAGTTCTACCAGTATTGAAGATAATCCGTGAGTAGTTTGTAGCCAAATAATTTATCGATTTATTTAGGCTAGAATATTTCATTAATTAGCTTATTTATTGTGAACTGAATGATACGTAGTGAGAAATTAAGAACACGTGTGCTCAACTTAATAAACATTCGCATGGGACAGGAATCATATTTTGAAACGAATGAACTTCTATGCTGCTTTGCCTAAAATATTTTCCAAATCAGAGCTTTAACGTTTGAACTACTACAAATTTTATCGCGACACTCAAGGTCACGCAAATTCAAACGGTGACAGAAGAGAACTAAGAACATAGATGTTGTAGATAAAATCAGGAATAAATTCAATTTACTCATAACCCTCTATATATAAGTATGACATTGCAAGTTGAAACGGATTTTCAAAATAAGGGAGATGTTGCACGAGTTTGGTCAGCACCTGTATTTAAAGCAAAATTTGTACTTGTTAGGATACACAGTCGTCAGTCTTTCAGTGTGAATTATCTTTTCTATTTCAACTTTCAATTGCGTTCTGAAAGAGCTATTTCGAATAATCTTCGTTGCATCTTTCTTTCTCTTTTATATATTTAGGTTTACATATGACATGACTTCAATTTCGGAAATACATTTCAACTGTCATTGTCACACTTTGAACCGATATCCATGGGCAAATGAAACATGGACAGAATTAATGAAATATTCGCGCGTCCTTCGATCGGCTGCGCTACCCTTATATTCTTTCCTTCACACTGTGGGATTTTTCATATTTTCACTCAATATCATGCATCATCCTTACTCACGGGATGATATTATTTGTTTCAAATGTTCCTGGACATGCGTCGATGTTTCAGCGGTTTGTACGACTCCACTTTCTCACTATCCAGGCTGAACCAAAAACTGAATGCGTGCAGGATGCCAAGTTGCCCTTAATTGCACCCCTTGGTGTAGATGATTGTCCCGTCATTGGTTAGCACTAACACTTGGTCCCTGTTTCCTAAAATGTCGGATCTAACTAGTGTCCTCCGATCAATAATTCATAAGAACATGTGCGTAGTCTGTGTTCAAGAATCCTGGTTGATTAAATACGTAGACGACTCACTAGTGTCAATAGACGGTTTTCAAATTTATCGACAGGACCGTGAAACCGGAGGAAAAAACGAGACCAGAGGGGGTGTTGCCATATAGGTCAACGTTTCCTGGGGTGGCAAATTCCATGCTATTTTTCAGTACTGCTCCAAAGGTATTGAGAGCCTAACTATACAGTGTCACACCAGATTTTCCCGTTTTACACACAATTTCGACTAACTTGCATACAGCTCCCTCCTGTACACAATCCGATTCTATGTCATTTTTCGACTCGTTCAAACCTTTTATTGTCTCACTTTTAGAAGTTAAACTGCATCGTCGTTGGCGACTTTAACCATAATAGTGCTTATCAACTTTTATCATTGGGTATGACAGATCTCAGTCACTCTCCCACAAGAGGTAACTCTATACTGGACAGTGTAATTACCTAACCCTTTTTCTTTAGCACTAAAAGCTCCTATCTCTTCCAGTGACCATTGCTTACTCTTAGTTCGACCTAAACTTATACACACAGTTCATAAAAATCTTTCTCCCAATCTGAGCACACCAGATTTGGTTTTCGCAACTTTTTCACTTACTAGTGTTTCCCTCCTGAATGAATCTCCCAGACAAGCCTCTTTACGGCTTTGATCACCTCCTTGTCCATTCGCATGTGTCCCTATATTCAGCCAAACAATCAATTCCATTTCTAATTACTGCTGACCTTTTCAAAGTCACTATGTGTCCAACGGAAGGATAAAATCTCCCCTATTAAAGACGCTGCGACGTCAAAAGGTACGTGCGTACAAGTCTCACGGTGCTTCAGCGGTCAGGTATTTGTCCAGGCCTATCAAAGCTGAAGTAAATAGATTGAACGCATTATTCTCTGATTGAATTCTGAGGAATGGAAACAGCAAACACCTATGGGAAGGTGTAAGACTTCCCTGTGGAAGGGATAACGTACGGTCGAAGCTGGATGTGAATGCTGATGATCTCAATACCGAATTCCTGCTCCAGTCACCGGACATTCTTCCTGCCTACTCGTCACAAAATGTTTGTACCGTAAAACCATTCTCATACTGTGATGTTTCGAAACTTTTAAATAGTTGCAATTCGTCATCTGCTGCAGGTCCGGATGATTTTCATCCAGCCCTCTTCAAATTAGGTGCTGCTTCCCTATCTGGGGCAATCGCCATCATTCTGAATGAATCTCTGAACACTTCTACTATCCCCGACTGTTGTAGGCCGGTCAAAATTATACCAACCCCCAAAGCATCCAAACCGTCTATCCTCTCCAAACGTTTTCGTCCCATAGCATTACCATCTTCAGCTCTCAAATTGACTAAAAGGACCATCCTCAAACGCCTTCAGCAGTCTATGAGCATTCCCAGTGATCCGTTACAGTTCGCTTAATGGCCGTATAGATCCCCTCGGACACAGTTTCTTCCCCCATTCTTTTTATCTCTAAGTCTTTGAATAGCTCTGTTACGTCTGTTCGGTATGGCTTTCTGAACTCATCTTCAGAACTTGATTCCAGTCCTCGATCTAAGTTTCTGTGTTCTGTGTTTCTCCCGCACGAATATGCAAATGACGTCGTGTTGTACCAACCTATTTCTTCCTACTCTGATCTAACTTCCTTCAGTAAAATCTTGATCAAATTCAGTCATTCTCCTCATTGGGGCTAATCCTAAACCGCAGTACACGTGTTCAGTGTTTATATAATTTTTCTCGCTCTCCATATATCCGACAGACCCCACAGTGATTAACAACAAACCCTAATCCAGGGTGAACTCTGTCAAATACCTTGGTGACCATCGATGGCAATCTTCATCGGTCAACTCACATCCACAGCTGCATTGGTAAACTGAGGCGCCTATAATTTCAAATACAAAAGCTCAGGCGGTTTCGTGCATCCAATTCAGTTATTTCTATCTTTGTTTGTAAGTGTGTTTTCTCTATCTTACTCTACTGTTCCCCAGTTATTTTTCTTGGCTTACTCAAACAAGATCTTAAAGCCTTGCGCCGCGGTCTAACCACTGTTAGTCGTATCTTATTTATTATTGTGAATGGGTTAGGTATAAAGCTTTCCGAGTATCACGTAACTTTCTGTGTGAAATTTACTGAGAGGATTCTCACAGATTCTGACCACCCATTATACGCAGAACTGATACGTTGTCGTTCCCATCATTCAGCACGCTCCCAATCACGCCAAATTTCATCTGGAATTATGGCATACCGCAATTCACCCATACCGTATCTTGCTCCCCTACTCATAAACAAAGAGCGGACGATAAGTGAACTTTGTTTTGACCTTGGACAATGAAATGTCCCCATGCCTGTAAAAGCGTTTCTCCCCGTTGATTATGCACATTGTGACGGTTAGCGAGTATGATTTTGTAACTGAAACGTGAGCTCCAGCTCTAGAGCGTTTACAAACTCGTTCCATGTGGATCTCAACCACCGAGAATCTATGGATTGCCGAAAATTCACAAGCCAAAGTGCGACTTAGACCAGTGATTGACATGAGTGGTTCAGCCTACCACGCCAAAGAATAGTGTACCGTAAAATCTCTAGAACCTGAGCACAAATCGCGAGCCAGATATAGCGCAAAAGGTTCTTTCGCATTCGTTGTTTGTATCAGGAATCAAAATGTGTCATGTAAGATCATGGTCTTCTTTGATGTCGAATCTTTGTTCACAAATGTACCACTGCTGACGGTAGACCATGTTTGTTTACACAATAATGAAAACAATATTCAAATTGAGATACCCGTGACAAAACTTAAAAAACTCATACTGAGATGTACTTGGAACGTACAATTTTGTACAGTCCAAAGCACTATCGACAGAAGGATGATGTAATAATGGGGTGATCACTTGGTCCTCTCCTGGCAGATATATATCATGTTCAATCCCGTGAGTGACTTTGGAACCGCTAAGCGTGTGGAGGAGAAAATGAGACGAAATTCAGGGTGCGGCACGAGTTTGATTATTATCCATGTATATATACATGTATATATTTTCATTGCTTGTCTTTTGATATTCCTGACTTTATCTCCCATTTCTATGTACTTAGTTATCTTCTATTACCATCTGAAGTTGTGCGACCTTGAGTATCGCGATACAATGTGTATTGTTCCGAAAGTTACGGCTCAGTTTTGGAAAATATTTTATGCAAAGCCTCACGGAAATTCATTCTTTCTAATGAATGATTCCTTTTTGATTGGAGTGATTAATAAGCAGAAGATAATTATTCTAAATTGGTTATCTCTTTGGATTCAGTCTACGATACATAAGCCATATACATATGGTCGGCAATAATTGTTTCCTGTTTGATTGAACGCACCTGTAAACTTTTGACATTTGGGGTGTTATTTATTAGTAACTATATCCAATACTTCATGTTTCGACAAATATAATCAAATTTTCGTATTCAGCAGCGTAAATTGAAATGCAGGTTGAGACATAAAATCGAACTCTGTTTTTTGTACTGACGGTAATCCCTACTCGGCTTTCGTGAGCGGCAATTGAACGCGGAAAGTGAACATCCAATTGATCAACCGAAGGAGAGTTTGCTGTGTTGGACACAAGTCTTCAGCGATGGAACAGATAGAGACAACCAACATTTATTCGTATGAGGTCAGAGAAAACGTTTGGAATTTCTGCAGTATTTGTCTATAGAGAGCTCAATCGACATAGGAGCACACCTTATTAGTAGGTACAGACCAGCGCAAAATCTAAGTTCAAAGCATCGCTTGCCCATCACACATTTCAGTAGGTACGTCACGGACATTGGTCTAAACATTGTACCTCGGAATCTGTTAGCTCCATCTGTACAATTGTTAACGAAATAACGCATGTAGAAGGAATTCAGGATTGACAATTACATTGTACAACAAATAAATCCGAGGATGAGGATCACACAGTTCCAATGCAATCAATCATTCATGTTGCGTGAACAGATCAGGTTGAATGCATTGTTTCTCAAAGTGTAGAAGTGTGCTGCACCCAATGGACCATTTGCTCCCGGTTATTTGATCAGCCGCTGTTCATTCACCATTGACAAAACTTTACAACGATGTCAACCCATTAGGACCAGGTTTAAAAGACCGAAATTTGAAAAACACGCGCACATGCAACATAAAGTTTATGATAAATTTCGTTCACGGCCATCCACGGCCGAAAACTCTTTTGAAAGATATGTTCCACTCAATCAAACCAAAAGCATTTTCCGCACTCTGAAACTAATGCTTTTCTGTTGGAACCGGCCGTAGCATTAACAATTAATTTATAAATGATTGGCCTATTTTCGCTTAGATGTAACTGAATAAACGTTTTTCTATTATTATCTTAAAAACCACTGTCTGCATCTGAAACGTTGCGACATATACATGCAATCACGTGGGTTCTGTTCGATCGTATTTTGTGACCCATTCATTTATGTTCGAATTATGCTGCTCGGCGGGTAACAGAGAACAAACCGTTTTACGTTTGAATTGAGATAATAACAACGGTATGAACGGGATTTAATGGCAGCAATGGACGAATCATTTACTTGTTTGGAGCATACGATCTACAAGTTGAGCTACTCTAATGTGAACACAATCCGCGATCTTCAAGCAAAAAGGAATTGAGACTATTTGCGGCATTACTTTCCGAAATAAATCTGAATAAAAAATGCAGCACTGCAAGCGAGAAGAATTTAATCCCAGAATCATTTCAACAGGTGCTTATTGCATAATAAAAAGTAGTTGATCTCTCATCTGTGTTGATAATTCAACATGGTATAAATTCACTCTTCCGCTTAGTTGGTTACCAGTACAATTCTAGACCGTTGCAAACCTCCTTCTGCTGATACAGCACGGGATCTGGTGCCTGAATACAATGACCTCTGTAAACCTTAAAGCTATTATTTTGCTACCGGCTTGCTGGGCAGTCTGTAGCCTTTAGCGAACAACAGACGACAAGATGCTCTGGCTGGCGGGCATGTTGAACTGATTGTTTGTGTAGATCCCCATTGTGATCTGTTCGCGTTCAACCCATGCCTGTATGTGTTCTACCACTAGGGTACGCAGCTACCTCTCTGTTCTACCCAATTAAGTGGCTCCAAACCCGCATTGTAATCCATAGAATACGAGCGATTTGGCAGATAGACGGAGTGATGACCACATCAAGAGCTTCCAAATTTGAATTTTGATGGAGCGAACGACCGGATATGCAATAAAATATGCACTGGTTACAGATGCCAATGAACGCTAATGAACACGCAAACAAAGAATAATTTCATACTGCATCGTCGTGCAGGATAATCAGGACCGCGCTGCCCATTGCATCGAGCGGGGTGGTTAGTGATAAGTGGGCTATTGCTCAGATATCCCAATCTTTGTTTAACTCTTTGTCTCGCGTACCAAACTCTATCCCTTCACCCCTTCTTCCGATCCGTGATATTCCCTCAGACAACTTGGTCGTAACTCGCCAAAGGTCCGTGCCAAATAGCACTGTTACTAGTTTTCCTGTAGATAAATTGCAGATTCTGAAGCCTGAACAACCTCTCAATCTGGGAGCTTTCAACGTGAAGAATCTCATGCAGGTGGGTCAACAGGCGTGTCTTGCGCGTACAATGGAGTCTCTAGAAATCGATGTCTATTGTGTATCGGAGACACGAATTCAGGATCTTAGTATTATAAGCCTTCCGATTGCGCCGGGTCTGTCCTCGAGGCATCTCCTCATCAGAAGACGACGGAGCCCGCTCACTGGGTCATCGTGGTATAGGGATCGTACTAAACGATAAAGCAGAAGCCTCTATGATAGATTGGATACCCGTCAATAGTCGTCTGTGGACAATGAGGCTACAGGGTTCCGTTAGTGTTCGGAAGGGCAGCAACATCAAAAGGTTATTGTTCACCGTTTCCGCGTATGCATCAACCAACTGCAGTCCCACTTCACAAAACGACGAATTTTACAATAAACTCGCCGAATTGATTCGGTTGAGACGCAACTCTGATGTTATAGTGCTGGCAGGTGATTTTAACGCACAGGTTGGAAAACTAAGCACACCCAAAGCCTGTCTGGGAGGTCACTTCGCCGTCTCCTCCCAGCGAACAGACAACGGTGATGGACTATTTCAGTTCTGCGCGGATCACCGGCTGTTCTTATCTAGCACCAACTTTTGACACAACTCTCGTCAAACGGTTACATGGTGTTCTAGTTCAACGGCAAAATTCACCCCAATTGATCACATAGCTGTAAGGTACCGTTGGCGTGGTACAGTACAAAATTGCAGATCCTATTGAACCACCTACTTTGAGTCGGACCATGCACTAGTTCTGTTACGTATCACTCTCCGACTTATCGGTTATCAGCAGAAATCGCCTCCTCAATTAGCTCACCATCGTCTGCGCGATCCAGTTGCCTGCACACGTTATGCGGAGTAGACCAACAGCTTTGCGATGCACTCAGCAGCACACTTTGCTTGTGGGACTGAGCCCGAAGCTCACCGAAAGCATTGGATCTCTCAGGAGTCAGTAATTCTGATGGATCAAAAGTGAAAGATTCCAATCTGACAGGATCAGCATAAGGGCTGATGTCACCTGCAACGTCAACTCAGGAATAGCCTCAACAAAGATCGAATATACTGAAGCAGAAGATGGCACCCTATGGCTAACACTTCCTCAGCACTATAGGAACCTATCAAAACTTTTTCATTGGTTTTCACTTCACCTTTTTAGCAAAAGCATTGAGAGATTATCGATCATTGCTCTGCTAATCGCAGAACTCTTCAAATGCGTTGATTTCCCAAATGGATGCACTGAACCGAATCGTTCGTGCACTGTCACATTGATGGCATAATTTACTATCCCCGCCCCCTATTAGACAAAAGAATAGTATAGTTTCTATCTCTCAATGGTGAATGTAAATAGTACCAAACAATTGATGTAAAAGCAGCATATGTATTTTCCCTTTTACAAACAAGCATTATCTCTCCCATTTTGACAAGTTGTTCTTCAGTTCCAAACGTTTTT
>UZAN01040394.1:34889-51173 GCA_900618425.1 Echinostoma caproni | reverse complement strand
AGCCGTCACCCGGTGTACCGAGTCAAGATGTGTGGGAGTACTTAACCTGCTTTGATCCATTTCGTCCTCTTTCAAAGACCGTCAACCAATTCAGCTTTTTTAAACTGTGATCGATTGCGCAGCTGAGCCAGATCTGAATCACTGTGGCTGGAATTTCATTTCACTTTCAGTCAATGAATACAAACACGTGCGGACTAAATTATTTTGTCCTGATAGAGACATCTGTTGTTCAATAGTTGACATTGACCGAGATTGAAGCATCATTTCACAGATTTGACTCATATTTGCATCCTTGGTACCATCGGTTCACCGTGCCTAATCAGCAGATAAATTAAAGTTCACATTTATCTACCTATTGTTATTGTTATTATTCTGTGTCACGCGAGTTGAACTCGTGACTCTGAATGATATGTAAAAACGCCACCTAAGAACTGCGTTTTGCAAAACTGGTCATTCGACTCTCCAAAAAAATTTCCTATTTGTATCTTAGGGTACAGAAACCCGCCAGCTGCTTGCAGGATTCCGAGCATCATAGCCAATAAAGAGATCGATTAGAAGAATCTACTCGCCTTGTGGAGAATATTAAATTTCTCTTCTTTTTCGTTCAGTTCAGCGAATGGAACGCTGTACATTCTGGGTGTACCTAGCGTATAAATGACGGTGAATACATCGATTCCATTTTTGTTTTTAAACTTGTAGAGGTCAAGATCGTCTCCCTGAATCAGTCTTCAAACATATCCCTTACATCTCTCGACACTGCTGATAAATTTCTATTAGAACACCTAGTCCCATGTTCAGTGTGCCAAGCACACCGTAGCGGAGAAACCGTCCGCAATGCTTTCCGCCCCATCTGAAGACTGACGGATGGATTCGAGTTGATCATATTCGTCACTGACTTAGGAAAGCCTGCTTGGCCGGATTAGGTCAAACATAACTGGACATTGGGAGGTCAAAATATCAAAACATTGTGCCCTGACGATAGAAGCTGACAAGGTGGAACAAGGTTATGTTTAAATTGCAAATATATTAGACAACGTATGCAGTTCATCCCGCAGCGTTTGTCAACGGCAAAACATTGCTGAAAACACGTTTCACCAGCATTTATTTCGCACCATAGGTGACAAATAAGGATCCAGGTTCTGTGCGTTTATGTCTGATCGTAAATTATGCAAAAATTCGAACGGGTAGCACTGAAACATGCATTGACACCAAATACGAAAACGTCTGTTGTCCGTCACAGACTTCTTTCCCGTTCACCAATCTCATATCGAATTTCCGAATATGTCCGGAAATTAAAACCTTCATGATGACAACAAATCCTGAATACTCCTTCCGAAATATGATACAAAATGTCGCCTGCTTTTTAAAGTTTCATAATCCAAAAATATAACTGTCCACATTTCCCTTTTAGTCTGTATTAAGTGATTATTCTGATCGGAAAAATGGTTTGGTCATAGTTATGTTATTCCACGAGGTGCCTTGTCGACTAGTTTTTTTGGAGATTTATTCCACAATAAGGATAAGTTCTTCTTTTATTGCGGAATTGGAATGAGCTAACTCCTCGCATTGAACGGGCAATAAGCTACGCGTGACTTCTCAACTTCCACCTAAAGGAAAATGAAACCCTATTGGTAAGCTAAATACAAACCTTGATTCATGAGATCTTTTGATTTGGACAGTCGTAGCGGCACTTTTAGATATAGATGGGTCAGAAGATAATACGACAGAGCTCAGCAATACCAAAATGCCACTTACTATCATGGCTCTTGAGAAATGGGATAACTCTTCCCTGTGTCAAACAGAGAAAGGATCAGAGTAAACGAAGTCCAACAAGGTTAGTTCAATCGGGCAGTGACATGAAGCTCCCAAAGGCTGCGCCAATTATAAGACGCGCGTGAGAGAGATGGAGAGAGTCGGGTGCACACAATTCGATCCGTCATAAATTAATAACAGATGTGTGCCTATGTGAACAAGAATACAGAATTCCGCGCAGGGATTAGAACAGGTTATACATAGAGTAAGGCGGTTAGGACAATCCATATGAGATAAGCGGTGAACCGGTACAGACCAAGGGGAAAATTTGGGTGAACCAGTATAAAGGGATGCTGAAGAATAGAGAACAGGACACGATAGAGCAGGGCAATTCACAGGACTTGCTGCTGGAACCAGTATGGTTGTTCAGGCTCTTGCTTCTATGGACCACCTGTGTCTCATAGCGTTCCGACAGTGTACTGATCGATCCTTGGTGGTGTAAGGGTACTGCTGCGCAGCAAGGGCACCAATCTGGTTTGCTCTTGATGATAGCAGCACCAGCTGATCAGTTACAGATTAACCAAAGATCTAATTACCATCCAGCGAACAACAGAGAACCGGCAGGTATGCGAGGCTGGTTGGTATAGGATAAGAGAAGTGAGCTAGTACGAGAAAGAGGGTGCAGCGGGCCAAATATAGGATAAGTAAAGATGAGAGGTAGTTGAATAGGTGGGGATAAAAAAGCTCATGAAAATGCAGATGGGAGACGTAGGGACGGGTTAGGGATACTGAAGATGTAAGCTACCACCTAGAAGTGACTAAGTTTACCGTCAGTCTGTTTCAAGGAAGACTAAGTCCGACGCTTAATCAAACCTGGCTTTGAATAGGTCATGCCTGCACCCCGAGACAACCTCTTTCGGTAGTTCATTCAAGGAGGTGACCACCGTATGGGAAAAGACGTTTGCCCTTTCTCTCTTTCTGCATGACGTTTGACCAGCCTCAGTTGGTATCCTCTTAGGGCTGGATTTTTACTCAAGAAGAAAAGATGCCTCCTTGTCCGCTAGAGTCCCTCAAGTACTTTGAAGAGCGCTATCAGGTCTCCTCTCTTTATTCTACTTGAGAGATGGCAACTTTGGTTCTCTTAGATGCCTCGTATTCTACAGGATCCTGAGTGCAGGAGAAACCGTAGTAAAACGTGTCTGAACGACTTCGAGAGCCTTCCTGTCGCGCACGATGTTTGACGCCCATACCTGAACGCAGTATTCTAGATGTGGTCACGCTATAACCTTGCCGAGAAGTGGTAGTACTGCATGGTCTCTGTATGCCACTCATCTCAGTAAGAATAACATCTTTGAAGCCTTCGCTGAGGCTATTTGACACTACTTTGTGGGTGCACGATGATTCTCAGATCCCTGACCTCGCTGGTGTTTTCCACTGGCGTGTGTACCGTGCTTTTATGACTCTCATTTCAAAGAGAGTAGTAATTTGCACTTGTCAGCATTTGGCGATAGCAGCCACTCCTTTGTCCATTTCTGAACTTCATCCAGGTCATCCTGAATGCCGTTTATGGTAGGATCACTAATGGGTTTTACGTCATCAGTGAACAGAAACGGGGTATGTACTATCCTCTTGGTCAGATCGTTGATGTGTATGAGGAAGGGCAGGGGCTACTCCTTAGGGCTCTCCTTGGGGCACACCGCTGCGAACGACTTCCTGTGTGGATAGTTTGCCCTCTACTCTGACACAGAAATTCCGTCCTAGTAGGTACCCCGTTATTTAATAAACGACATGTTCAGACAAACGAAATACCTTGAGCTTTGATCAGCTGTCTACGTTTGACTAACTCGAATGCCGTTTTGAAGTCTAGGTAACAGTCTTCCACACGCTCCCCGCGGTAGAGCTTTGGGTTACCTCGTCCACAAAGTCTAGTAGGTCTGACAAACAGGACCTCTTCTATATAGAACAGTGCTGGTTGGGTGATATCAAGCCGTAACTCAGTCTATGTTTTGCGAGATATTCAATGAGGATTTCCTTCCTCGGCTTCAGTGAAACTAGCAAGAGGCTGACCGGTCGATGGTTGTCTACCGAGTCCTTTGACCTTCTTTTGAGGATAGGCACTACTTCTGCCAACTTCCAATCTGCTAGCAGTTGGCCGTGGTACAGGCTGGGATCTTTGCTAGAGTTTTTAGGATTGTTGGGAGGATGCTAACGGATCCTACTGATTTACACATGTTCAGGTTCCTGGGGTTTTCTTAAACCACCTTGGGAATTATTTCGAAGTCATCCATACATGAGATTGGTCTGGCAGTTTCTCGTTATCCAGGTCCCCCGTTGTCCCTAACGTGCACTGCTTTTAAGAAACGTTTGAAAATTTGTCCCTTCTCTGAGCTGGCTAAGACTGGGTGGCATCTCTCGTCCTTGACAGCATACCTAGTATCATTTTACATAATTGAAGAATTACTTGGAGCATTTTTCAACCTTCTGTGCCAGTCTCATTTAAGAGGCCCTCCAGCATACCGTCCGTGCAGTGATCGCCCTGTCTGTTTCCCTGGGATACAGTAGATACCTTTGGCGGTTTTGGGCCCTGAGGTATTACCTTTAAGCTTGACGCTTCCGGGCCTTAGATTTTACGACTCTGCTGATCAACCAGGGAGTTTACCGTTTCTGTGAATCTCCCCCGGTGCAGCAAACTCAGAGATGAGCATTAAGAGATTGGAACTTATGCTGGTCCATAAGCCTTCTCTATGAAGTCGAGTTCTACACCCCAGTGCAACTCGGAAGCTCTCGCAACGAGGGAGTCACTGTCTACTCCTTTGAAGGCCCTCCTTCACTTTTTAAGCGGGCTAAGGACAACTGTCCTTGCGCAGAAACGTAGGACTACATGGGCAATTCCACCCAGTGGTGGGTTGTTCTGCAAACCCGCCACGTAGTTTGGAAATTTACTCAACACTAGTTCCAGTAGCCTTAAAATTTGCCCACTTCAATAACGCGTAGGTTGATGGTCATGCTGAGCTAGAGCACAATCGAGGATAAAATTCGCCAGGGTGAGACCAAAACTACTCAGTGGTGTCAAGTAGGTAACCCAGTCGGCTTCCGTTGCTTTGAAGTCGCTCAGAATCAGCGAAATTTCCATCCCGTGGCAAAATTGTCGGATTTAGGAGACCAGTTTCTCCTCTTCCACCAGGAATGCAAAGGGGGTGAGATACACACAAATTACTGCCAGCCTCTAAGTGAGAAACTTTATGGTACAGGCCGCTACCTGGATGTTTGCCTGCCAAAAGGGAGCTTAAGTTTCAGTTTGAATCTTCTTGATGATCGGTAGCAGTGTTGGTCCCTTATGCATTGATCTTATCTGTCGGTTCGGAAAAACAGAAGCACTTTAATCTTAAATGGTAGGTGTTTTCATCTTATAGAAGCCAGGTTTCTGTTAAACCTTCGCGGCCAGAGTGAATGCGCTCCGAGCTTAGTTTAATCCGTTTGTTCCCCAGGCTGCAGGCTTTGTGATGAACATCCACAAACTTGGCGAGTGGAGGGAACTTGTTTGGGGTAGCTCTCGAGCTCTAATCCCCATTGTGCCCTCCGTGTTTTGTTCCAGAGGGTCTGCGGGATAAGCCAGAGGTTTCTAGCCTGGGTTTGCTTAGTCAGCTGGGTGGTAATGGACTAGCAGGAGTGAGTGTACCTGGCTGGTTCATGGGTAGTTTAGCTATTGTAAGGGTTTCCATAAATTTCAGTCGCACTGAGGGTAACGTCGCTGCCTTTCTGTGCGGCTGCTGCTGGCATTGTCCAGTTGCACTGTTATTACCCTTTTAGTTTCTGCACTTAGTCAGGCAGAAGCTGAGAGAAACGAGTTTCTAAGCCAAGGGTTACTGAACTCAACAAGCATTGATCTCCAATTATTCCGATAGACAGAGATGTGCTGATTGGTTTTCCTTCTAAGCACTGTAATATCTAGAAATGAACTACTGTATGACTTTGGGATCGATCTATCTGGGGAAGGGATGGGCCTTATCGTTTTCTGCGGGATACTCTCTGTACGTAGCACCAGGAGTGCTGGTGACTGAGTTTCTGATTCAATGAGTGGGGGGATTCCGGGCCTAGTAGTCTGTCCTTTGACTGCCTGTCAACAGCGGACTACGCACGCATGGCAAAGCATTTGTGCTAAAGGTTTAGGCGGAAGGTTTCGGTAGCCAATTTTCTGCATTTGCAGTGAGTGTTGCAGCAGATACACTCACTTACAGTAGTCAGACAGTCTGTTTTCCAAAAGGGATAAACCCTCGCTCCAGAAATCGGGTTAACCCTTTCGGCTTGAGAGCATTTTCAACTAGCAGCTCTCGTGGTCATCTGAAACTAGTCTGTGGAGTCCAACTGTTAGGCGCTTGGATTTGCACGATAGCGACTAATACTTAAGATACATATGATATAGCAAAGGAAGGTTATAATTGGAAAAGAAAGAGATGAAGAGCCTACATTCGCTGGGAATACCAACCACTAGCCAGAAGGTAATACAGACGCTGGACTCATGGAGTTACGTTTCAGAAGGTAACCAATGACGCCTAGGCAATCAATCGTAGAACTCTGAGCTGACCTTTTATCCAGTATGAATCACATGAATCTGGAACNGGGGGGGGGGGGGAAGTTGGTGATCGCTTCATAAAATGTTCTTGATGTACTCTACACACTCCGAGAATTGGTACCATGCACGCAAATCAAGGTCAAGGTAAACTCAAATGCTCAAGCACACCAGTGAAATCATGCACTTGAAGCCATGCAGAGTAAGAGATGTGTGGGCCCATACATTTATCTGAAACTAGGGAAAACTAATCACACGCACGGCTGTGTGAGAAATCGACAATTGCATTGAAGTAAATACAGACGGGATCAAAAGAAGTAATTTCAGAGTAGACAATAGACGCAAGAATTCCGGATCAACAATGACTGTGGGAATACCATACAATCTTTATTTCCAGATTCTCATTAGACAAGAGAAAACGCCTTCATCGGTTATTCGGGAGTAGGAAACTATCTCAAGCTGAACAGGTTACGTGCACCTGGGAAATTCAAAACAACAAATCAGATTCCCACAACTGTCTGAATGTCGACAAATCACTAAATAACTTTTGTCGCCTATAACTGATTCATGCTGCTAAGAAAGGTTCAATGGAAGTAAATTTTGTTTGGGCAAGTGATTGACGTCAATGCTAGATTAAAGTGTTCACCACGAACTTTGCTCCTACGAGACCTATATACATGATAAAACTCGAAAAATTCCGTTCAAACAACGATCTGTACAACGCATTCAGCTATGCCTACTTTGCCTAATCTTTACTTGTGAGTACTGCAGACACAATGTTTTGTACTGTGTCAGTGAGCAAACAAACAAAGCGAGAATGCGGCAAAACAATGATGGACAATTAAAAAGCGACGAATTCAGTCACCTGAACATGAGGGATAGAGTTTAACACCAGGAGCATTATGCTTGGGCCTCTTATCTATCACGTACACTGTTTGTCCCTGTAGACTAAACATCTAAAAAAGTTGCTATAAATGAAACTTTCTTTCAACCTTTTGGTGATATCTTCGTTGGACTTAACAAATTCTAGTGCACAGGAATGCCAACTCGTGAAGGGAGAGTGAACAATCACGTAGAATCAGCAGGTTCAAACATTGAACAATGATAAGAAGAGGATTAATGTCATCTTTTGCAAAACAAACATGGAATCAACAACGGAGGATCGAATTGTTGGTCTGCTCTTTTACATAAGTAAATCCAAAATCAGGCTACACAAAAAGAAACATTCAATCTGGAATCGAATAGTGTTGTTTTCATAAAGACTACTGATTGGTGATCGATCAATTCAGCAGTCTGTTTTCACGTGTTGGAGCTACACCATGTTATCCGTTATGTAGCTCCAGCAAGTTATGCGAAACCGCAAACCACTTTGTAAGGTGTGCATCAATAACATGTCTCATTTAAAATGTAAGCCATACTTCGTTGCTGCAGGAACTTCACCCACGTGTGAGGCGAGTTTCATTTCATATCACATTTCAAAGATACACAAANTGAAAGTGAGACACTAAAAGGCTACCTTTTTTCAGTGGGGTTTCGTTCGAAAGGTGAGAAACCACAAACATCCGGAAAGTGAAAGCGACTCTTGGGAATGCAACACGTGGCAGGCGATAAATTAGTAACCTACTGAACTCGGACATGCTCAGTATTCAATACACCACCGGTTCATTATTTTTGTCTTCACTGTCACTCCTACACGGACGACTGGCTGGAAGAGCAACATTTTCCCATTCCATCAAACGCACCTCAGTTCCCTGTTGTTCATTGAGGATACTAACCCATCTGCATGGACAGAATTGAAAGCCGCTCACATCAACAAATATCTAATTACTTCTCGGGAGGGTTAGCCAAAATGATAGATGATGAATTGGTAAATATTATTGAACAGTTTGAAACTGAATAAGTGGAACTTAGGATCAGTAGCATCTATACTGGGAAAAGCAGTCAGTTGCCACCAATTGTTGAAGCCCGTTCACCTAACGAGATGTGCCCTGAAAGAATCCCTNCGGGGCGACAGAAAAATACAATATGGTGCACTGAAAAATCATCGTTCTTGATTTGAATTCTGTTTGAAGCCACAAAGCTGAAACCATCATGTTTTAGCTAGTTAGTGCCTTCTTATAGGCTTCTCACGGATGTTTACTGTTTGCCCATTCATTCTTTTGGTAACACCCGGTTGATTGTGTACTATATTCCTCCCTCAAAGCAATCCAGGGTACAGTTGGAATGACCTGCAGTTGCTTTAACTATTGATCTTCTCGTTTCCGGTCACGTTACTCACTGTCCCTTTGTTTTTCATTTGAACTTTTTAACCGAGACCGTTCTATTNTACATTTTGTTATCCGAGTGTGAGAGCTTGGTCTCTCATTATTCATTTCCATTTCAATCTCCTCACAGTAGTACATGTTCAGAATTCTCTATGAGTATAGGTATTTTGGTAGTTCGTAAACTACGCAAAGATGTTTGATAACAAAAAAGAACGCTGAACAATTGTTTCGTCATGTTTGGGCTTCTTCAGCAGTGCTTACCTTGTGTGTCCCTGTCAGGACTCGAACAGCAAACATCCGAGTGGGGACTTCATACACCCAGCCGTGAGCTATACGGTCGATGGGCATCACCTTTTGCGAATGGTTTCAGCAATTATTATCTCAAATTCACAATTCCTAGTATTTCAAGAGGTTCCCGCTCCATGGCAATACTAGTTTCACATTCATTAGACGCTCTTCTTTTTGGAACAATATGAGAGTTTCTTTATCGATTGCCTTGCGATACTTAAGAAACATTTAACCATTTAATATGAAGTTAATTTCCCTGTTCGTCAATATTGATCTAGATCTAGATCTGAGTGTTGCTTCCATTAGAGCTTAATACTCAAGTAAATCCACAGTCCCATCCAGGCTTTGAACTTTGGAACCATTGCACACAACGCGTATGTTCTAAATATGTAGCCCACAATCGACACAACTACCCTAGACTCAAGAGTGTAAACCCGATTTGTCAAAGTACATCTGAATTTGTGGGAGGCGTTCTATTTGAATTAAAGGATAGTAACTGTGTTTGTGTCCATTTCTACGAGACCAAGCGAAATGACATCTGAATAACCATGGAATGTCATTTGTGACCAGCTCCGGTATGAGCTGGTAAAATGAACACATTTCACAGGTCTGAAGTTCCAAAGCACGAACTGATCAAAGAACAAGGATTAGCAGTGAACTCAAATAAAAGCGAAATGGGGATCGCGGGCGGTTGATCCTATAGAGTAGAGCATTATGTGGTAAGTATTTAGTATTTAAAGTTATCGGAGTCGAATAAACTGCTTTGCTGAACAAACAAAGAAAGCATACCGGAATATTGTGTCACTTTCGAAATATCACTTTTGCAAAACTCATTATTTGTGTGCAGAAAGTTCATGCAGTATAAACTATGTTACACAGAGTTCACTAGACGATACCCACATCCCAGTCGCAAACCTGAGAAAGTGATGGATTTCCATTGAGCAAATATTTTCTCAGCTAGAAAACGATTCCAATGTCTATAGGACGCATTCATTCTGTGGCTGTTCCCTTCCACTTAGCAATACATCGATCGTCATCAAACAGCTAATCTGTGGTTAGCACATGATTTTGCTCACCGCTACAGACATGTATTCTAACATATATTTTTGCTTTAATTACCAAAGAGACAGTTAACTGAGTGGCAGGCTTTCTGTTGTATCCCAAATTATAGTGTCAAAAGATGCAGTCAAGGGTTGATGGGCTCGCCAAATGCCCAGCAATAGAATCAAACATGGAGCATATTCCGTTGAACAGAGGCATCAATTCATTAACAGTTCCCTAATGATGCATAAACAGGAAAATATACAATGTGTTATAAATTAGTTGTCATAAAAAATCGATTTTATTTCACTTAATGTGTTGTCTGGAACTTAAGGTAGTTTAATTTTTTATTCATAGAATCCTATTGAAACCCTCGTGGTTAAGCAACCATGAAATTGGATTTGAAAAAACCCGTGTTAAGTCGGTCACACCAACTGTTCCGATTGGCNTGATTAGAATCATCTACTAACAACGAGATGCTCCCGGAATTGATCCGTTGACATCAAAATGATATTAATTCATGCATTTATTACACTTAACGTTAAACAAATGAGTTTTAGAACAAGCAATGTGTACGTTCGGTCAACCCTAGAAGTACACTTGTTCTCCGAAGGCTCTGTAAAACGACTTCAGTCCGCAAGTCAGCTGACACATCTGCTAGATGGTACATTACTAATATTAGCCATTTGGTGGTCTTCTGATCTAGTTATCTACGTTCATTTTGATGGACGTGGTGAGACTGATGACCCAAAGACGTTGTGTTACTGGAGCAGAACCGTTTGTTTAGTTGGAGTTTTCAGTTCAGAAAACAATCTCTAATAATCTCTCTAAAGAAAACACGTTAGGACCATTGTGAGCGGTCTATACTTTCGCCACATCATGGGAATAGTGGTTCCTTATGTGAGCAGGATATTTGCCAATATTTCGGACACCTGGAAAAATAGCATAGCGGATGAAAAATACTTGCTCTAAGCATCACTGGGTATAACGTTGCACTGCGTGTTACAGCAATAAAACTTTTCATTGAATCATCCGATTGAAATACTTCTCAAATATTTGTTTGGCAATCTGTTTGGGTCCATTTGATTGGGGTGCGCCGGGTCCTGAAATTCAGAGCTCCACCACCCCACCACCAACAGTCTTACCTGGGCAAACGCATTTGAACAGTAGGCTTTTCAGAAATTTTCGCAATATTTTTTTCTACTTTAACCTATTCAGACATTCACGAAAATGCATTTATGAAATGCACTAAGCTCCAAGGGCTGAAACTTTAGGTAACCTAATTTCATACGTAGAAATCACTATTCCGGGCTATTCACGAATGATTTAATACAACAGCTCAAAGTAGTTTCAGTTCAAAGTACTCGCAGATGAGTTATTCTGGTTTGACCATGAATGAAGTATGAAAACTCTCCTGAATAATCCGTACAAGCTCATTCTGAAACGCCAATACAATTTTACCAATCGCTTGAGAAACGTGGCTTCATTTTGTTAGTTCCGTTTCACCACCTGCTTTTGTACTAAAGTCTTATTCTAACTTTTGGCAAAAAAAAATAAAAATGTATATTTGCCTTATTTTAATTGAATTGAGAACAGACTGGGAGCCTCGGTAGAAGTGGAAACCATGCATTCATGGTCTTCGATCTGGCCAACATACACCTAAGGCATCACTACTGCAGACACTAGACTGTACCCACGCGGCCTTGAGCTTTCCCCTTGTGACATTTTCATTTCTGAGATGTGCATGGGCGGTGCCATTTTGGGCATTCGTACACCGTCGCGAATGCACATTTGTCGGAACGATTAAACCGTTCAAAAGCATTTTCCATTTCACGAAGCGGCGGAATAGTTTTATTGACCGTTGCACATTTGGTTGGAACATTCCTGAAAAAAAGAAAAGCAATATATGAGGTGCCGCAGTGATAAGGTCTCTCTCGAATTCACGTCACATTAAGAAAACATATGTTAAAATGTTGCCGTTACTCCTATTGATATGGCAGGAGCACTGCGTATTCAAGTTGATAACATTGATTTATAATCATTTATGAAGACAATACAGCGTTAAAAGTTTGAGTAACAGTGCTAATTGTATTAATGCTTCAAGCATGCCAATCCTATCGCTTACAGAAAACGTACTCAACAGTAGTGAAACTGTACTTGTGGAATATAATCTGAAGGGCGACCAAAAACAATAGTGGATTAGAAATATCAGGTTTCGATGGGAAGTAGGCCACGTCTGCCTTTCTCTCTTCCGATTGCTGTAAGTAGATGCATAGAGGAAAAACATCAGACTCCAGAATGATACACATCTCTCAACAACCACTTCAATTTTACAGCGGGGAGAGAAAAAAGACATTGACAGTCTGTAACGAACAATTAAATCTCGTACTCGAATGCGAGCAGTGTTTTGCAATGATTTCTTAATGATTTATTTCTCTTACCTGAACGTGTCATCATGCTACGGTCCTCGGAGGGGTACAAACCAAGTTCAGGAAAACAGTAGCATATTAATTTTAAGCGTTTTCTCACTGCAGACCCATTGATTTTGATTGATGATTATACTTCTGAACGGAAACGGAAAAGGAGACCAATTTGATTTTAAAACCTTCTGAACCGGACGCCAAAATTCAGTTATGTCGCCAGGGTTGATAAAACTGACGAACCCAAGATTGCTAGTGGCCAAGCAACAACGGAATATACGTAAAAATCCAATACTTCATGCAAAATGAAGGCCTTTCAGGCTATCAACTATTACATCGTCAGCTGAAAATCTAGTTCATATCATCCATATCCATAATTTCATATATCTGAAGAGGAAAAGAAATATAATTCATTTTTCCCAGAACTAAGATTACGAGTTGAATAGAGCGCATAAATACAGAATGACAAAATCCCAGTTGCCACGATTCACCTAAGTAATTTCGCTGCTATTTTGTTGGCGAAAATAAAACAACAATGAAAAGAAACGTTGATGTAAAAAATATTGAATAAATAAACCAATCAAATATTTAAAGTACGTAAACGGACGAGACAGACGAGGGTCAGATAGTCACATGGACAACCTTGATGGACCGCATTGGGTGAACATGTGACACAGATGTCAATTTATCTTGGTGAGGAAAGGTGAACCGCATCATATATGTATATATTTTGAACCGATGTCTTTTCATAAGAACCGTTTGATGAAAACTAATAAACGCTGGTCTTATGTTTTTTTACCTGTTATGCTAAATGAATTTGCCGGTTTCACAAACAGAAAAATGAATATGCAAACGGTTGTATCATGGTGTATTGTGCAACATGGATTAACGTTGGGAACAGTACCTTAAAGGACATGGGTGTTAAAAATCGCTCGCTCACGTTCCCCAAATAATATGCACAGTTATATTAGTGTGTCAGCTCAGTGAAAAAGCAAGGTGCGGTGTGAAAGGTATCTGAAAATTGCTTCATCAAACGATAGAAAAGCGATGGAAATGTTTTGTTGTTCAAAAGCATAAAAATTGGCTTCATACTGAAAACTTCTCCGGTTTTTGGTAGTATATAGCTTCAATTTTAATGATGGATGACAATTCGTTCAGCATGCTTGTCCCACACAGACACTGCACTCACTTATTGACTGAGTCAATGAATGTTATTCTCTGGTTCAAGCTAAATTTNCAAACTGTTGCAAAACGGTAAAATAGTTGATCGTTTATTGTTTTACATTGAACAATAATCTGTTTTTAGCCTTCAGGCCTACATTTCTTTACTTTTAACGTTTCGGATTATCGTTGAATTAAACTAAAATTGAACTTTCTTCAGTTCTCAACTAAACTTTATTTTTTTCGCACAGGGCTCGTTCAATTCTCAATATAAGCCACAAATTACGATGGCAACACCGTTTGTATCATATGTACAGGAGNTTTTAACATATAACACAAATCGGATCACTGACAAAGATCAGAAAAGTTCGGTTCTACCACAGTAATCCCTATGAGAAGACTTTATCAGTTTTCGGAAGACAGATATTTTTATTTAGTGAACTATATACCTAGTCACGCAACATCGAAGTCTACTGAAATTCATGAAGGGAAGCATTCAGAAAAACCAACACAATGTCTTATATGCATGCCATCTGCTCCGAGATGGGTGGGGTTTGTGAAGCAGGATTCAGAAACGGAACGTATGCACAGCTTATTCGTAATAATATCCCGAAATTGAAGCTAAAGTATGATTTTGACTCTATGATACTCGATAATTCAGTCGAACAAATTGGTGAAGCGTTGTCTGCCAGGAAGCAAATAAAAAACGTCACAGAAAGGCCGATGTGTGGGTCGCAATTTCTTTTTATATAATGAGCATGGTATACACAAATCTATTGAAGAAAGTTTAAAAAAAGGAACAGGAGATACTACTATATAATTACTACTTAGTCTAATCTGTGTTTTCTTCAGCAATCACATCATTTCACATTTCCAACTTTATGCAACTCGTCCGAGAAAAAAGACACGTCTATGCATTGCATATGCGTTTCGAGGTAGCAGCCGCGGATCACGAGGCCAAACAGTAAACATTTCGGTTATCCATCTGAACACTGGGTACTTTTGTTTCAGGATGGAGTGAAAGTGTGCTAATAGCCGGGAAGTCCGCAGAAAGACATCAAACCTGTGCGGTCGGTACACCCATCTGGCCCACTTCAAACAAATTTAAAGCGAGTGGGTGATGCGTAAACTCTATACAAATAAGACCCACCCGCAAAAAAGGATTAGCTCTTAGACCTCAAATTATGCGAATGAACTCACGATACAGCAAGATTTGTGTAATCATGTACGATGAGATACAATCGGATTTCATCAGGCATAAATAGCTGTGAAGTGTGAACACTGTGGACACCATAGGAACTCCCAAAAGTGCATTCGAAAGAAATGCAGTAATGTCGGAGATGCAGCAATGTTTCATCCAATTAGGATGGCATTTTTGTTAGGAAAAGGACAAAAAATGAAGTTCTCTGCTGTTGCTATTTCCGTTTAGAAAAAATCATTGAACAGATTAGTATGTGAACTTGTCAACAAACTGCCGTGCACCATTTCCAGCCGCTGGGCATCGAGAGATGGTACAAAACATTTCGGCGGTTGCGGTCTTCGAATGATTAACCACTGAGTTCGTCAGCTAAAATTAAAGAGGCTGGATTTTAGCTTTTAAATGGGAAAGATCCCTGGGAAAAAATAGCAGTATAATTCTGCCAATAAAAAGGTAACGTGTGAGGAATTCCTGAAACCAATCCCAAAAATATTTTTGTCACAATAACCTCATTTGTTGGGACAGAATCCGTCAGAATCAATCCACTGAAGAATCAATAATATGATCTGATGTTTTGTCGGTGGATTAGATGCTACTTATTGCAATGAACGCGACTGAAGCGTCTTTATTGAATATTTTACAATAAGCAGCCCGTAAATGAATGAGAAACATTTCCCTGCATTACGTTAGGTTTCAATGCATTTAATTTTGCATTCTTAAATTCATAATGAGTGAGGCTTTTGGGGCCAGCCGATACATACTTTTCCTCTTTCAAATGGATAATCTTGTCAATCAAATAATTTGATATTGAATAGAAGCCTAATGCCAACACTTCATTGGAGGCACAAATTCATGTTCCATTTTTCTCTAAAAACTTTCATTATGCATTTTGTCCGCCATGATAGAGTGACAGTTTAGAATGAGATTGGAGATATGGAACTCGGGTACCTCAGTTATTTTGGGGTCACCACATCCACTTCAATCTTTTCGACCGCGCGTTCAATCGACCATCAATACAAACTTCGAGGTCATAAAATATGTGCAATGTGACCAACAGTTATTGTCGGGAGAAGTACTGTCAATCCAAAACCTTCTTGATCTCTCAGTCATGATGAGTGCAGGTAGAATTTGATCCACAGTTTCGAAAAATAGAATTTCGCTTTCTACATACATGTATATTGATTGATTTGACTGATTATCCTTCGGATTTCACCTTCACGCACAATCCTCAGTTTATCCATTCTACCATACACTCGCAAGCACTAGACTCTGGTTTCTCTCTTATTAAAGCTCATCAGTAGTTTATACCCACCGTCCAGTCCTGAATTTCTACTCCGGGTTCATCGTATTGAAGGCGTGTGTTATCACTGTACCAACCTGTTCATAAGCATGGCTGAACCAAATCGCCGATTCATTTTTGACCGGATTTCATCGGCAGTTATATTCAGTCAGTTCATTTGAGCACGACAGCAACGAAGGGAGACACGTACATGACAACCTGTCAACTCCAACCAAATGCCTCCCATGAAATCAGGACCTCCATGCTTGTTACGGGCTGACTTGCCACATACCTACCAGGCTTGATTGATC
>UZAN01040394.1:22220-33860 GCA_900618425.1 Echinostoma caproni | reverse complement strand
ACTGCCATAATCAATAATAATTTGTGATCACTAATCGGAAATGTTGAAATCCCCATGTGTACACATTTACCTGGGCATTAGTTTGCCTCAACGAAGTTCGTTATATCAGGATGAGAAGCAGACAAATATTAATGCCAGGGGGATTAACTTCGTTTCCCGTTGACAACTTTGCCCCCAAACGACAAGCGCGTTGATTTGTAGTCCTCACAATCACACGTAGTCCACAGCTGGTACCAATCGACTGAAAATTCCTTCCTCATCTTTATCTTCGAGTTATTCTCTTGATGTTCAGCTACAAGCCAAGCACGTTTAGGGCGATCAGCATGCTAGTCGTTCAAAATAATAAATTGCCCTGCTCTTAGGCTTCACATCCTGTTAGACAACACCTTGGATGTCTAGGTTTTTTTCAAGTGTGTCGATGATAATCTTGATTGCTGCATATCAGGTAATAATTCTAACCGAAGGGCTCCTTTACAATATCCACTGGTAATGCTGTTTGAAAGAAGTGTATTACAATTCACGATGCAACTAACCGTAAGAAAATAAAGAAATCAGTAGCTTTCAGTGACCAATTGATGACTTTCATATGCTTTGACAGATGAGCAGCAATACACATCTCAGCATCCGTTTACACCTCAGTATATAGGCTTTCAGTTTTAATTTTACCTTTTGAACTCATGTTCCGCAAAGATTTATACTGTGCACGACCATTTGTTCCCCTTTCCACTCCCTTAATGTCTTCATCGAACGGGAAGTGTCATCAGAACGAGACACTACTCTGTGCTTGAGGGGACCAGAAATAGCATCAGGGATGAGCAAACACAGACCGATACTATATGTCCTCCTCTACTTACCGTCAGTGACAGTGAACGTGACATATGTAGGTCAGTTGGGCTTACCAGTGGACCCACATTGTTCAATATTCCCTCTGACGGCAAACTTCACTTATCAATCATTAATTTGCTAACTAAGTACTTCATAAACAGCCGGATGGGTCACCCAACACCGAACCGTAACGTTGGCCATTCTTTTGGTTATAAATACATACACGGGATCAACTTTTGTATATTCTTCATGACTGTTTCATCTCATCCCATGTTTGCGATTTTGTAACCTTTATCGCCTTCTTTCGTTTTATGGAATGTTTATTGATACAGAAGATCATCAAGGAGAGATAAATCTTTAATCTGAGTTCTGCCAAAACACAGCAATGCGAGCTTTTAGGTGGTGGTGGTGGCAGACTTTGTGCGTATCACATCTGAGGCAACACTTTAATGATTTCACCCTCTTAACCATCGCGCCCTCTTGTTAATCTGACCTATTCGCACTCTATAATTGTCCTGATTTGCATAGAAGGATTTTCAAGTGGAGTGATGTGTTCCCTTTTTCGCATTGCTCCTCATTCCCAAATAAATCTAGTAAAGAACGCAATTTACTGGTTTATGGTGTGGAAAATCTCCAGTGAGGTTTCAGATTGTCTGCTGTTAATAGTGCGTAAGTAACACGTTTAAGTGTAATCTGAGGTGATTGAAGCACATAAGTGCAGTGGTTTCAAGCCCCAAACGGATATTCTTCACGAATGCCGGCTCGAACTGCTTTCACCGGTTCAATATGCTCCTGTGTTGATTTCATGGACTCTATTTACCTTGTCTGGCCTGGACGGAAAAGACCTATCAATTGTCTGCACACATGAATCTGCTTGTACTGGTATTCTCAGTGATAAACGGATCCTGTTAATTATTTCTTAACACTCCATTCCTTGAAAATAAAACCCTTTAGGCTAAATAAGCTGTTTTTTTATAAATTCAGTAATTGGCCGTTTTCAATTCCTTTGATTAAATTCTCCAGTGGAATATTAACATACTCCATCCGACATATTTGTCATGCACCTCTTCCAGTGATTCACACTAAACACTTTCGTGTGCTCACTCCAACGGTTCACTGTTATTCTGTTGTACCATATTTAGCTAGAATCCTCACTTACTGAAAAGGGTAGCCAAACTAAAAACTTTGCTCCTTTGATAAACGTATAATTGAGTGTGCCCCACTGCTTGCCATTGAATTTCTCATCCCATCTATCAACTGATAATTCACTATTAGGTGTACGTGAATCGAAAACAAAACACCGGTTTACCGAGGCGGACGGAGATGACGTTGCGTCACTGGTCCAACTGTAATTCACGCAGGCGGTAGAATATGTCTTTTCAAAAACACTTGTACGGCACATTCTGTTATGAATGATACATTGAAAACGAAGGCGGCGAACAAGCCGCTAAACGTCTGTCTGATTTCGACCGGGTGAAATTGGCAAGCGAATTTTCATCTGATCACTTTTGGTTGAGCTGAATGTTGTACTTTTATGAAAGAACAACAAGTCAAATATGTTTTACGAATACATCTTTATAACGGGTTTCAGATTTTCGAAACAAGAGTTGTTCAACCCATGTGAATAAATTTATTTTTCTTCTCATTATTCATTCATATTTTCTTTTGTTGGAACTTATAACTGTGATTATTTATATACTATATATATTAAGCAATTTGATAATGACGGCGGCCCGAAGGTCACTTGGATCTTAACCGACCGGACTGCGTCACGGCATCGATTGGAATTGCAAAACAAACGCCGTGATAGAATTAATATTTGTGAGCTGAATGTTTGTAAACTGCATTCTCGCCAAGCTAATTATGCACTAGAATAATGAATTCTGTAGTCGATACGAAGCAAGACCGGTGGGCGTGAACGAAATAATCATCATTGAGGTTGCATGATGAACCTCCTTTTGGAGCCATCTCAGTTTTGTGTTTAATGGGCCGGGAGGGACTGCAGAACTAAAAAAGACATTATGTGTTTGTGTTTGTCGGGACCGAGCTTCGTACGTTATTCATCATACTAACGTGTGACCTGGAGTGGGTCCGAACGTTTGGGAATGATTGTATGCTACTGATGCACAAGTTGCATCAATACGATTTCGGTAATCAGTGGTGACATATCATTGCGCGATCAGGGGAACAAACGCAACATTGTAGCTGTTCATAATGTTATTTATTCTTTGTGAAATATTTGTTCTAAGTGCACCAAAATATAGTACGTCCATAATGAATATAGGACTAAAAGCAGTCTCCCTTCTTTTCATTTCACGATATTTTTGAGTGGGGATGACGAAACCTGTCCGTCAAATGAAATGCACGTTGTTCCATTGCAATATTCAATTATTCCGATTAACTGTATTCTCATTGACTGTTGTCCTATTCCTTTCACTCAGGCAAAACGATAATCGTAATAAGAAAACGATCCGAAGGAGTGAAAACGTGTTGGCAGTATATAATTATGAACATATATTCATCGCTGCCAGTTACATAATTATTGCCAATTATTTGACCCTTTGGTGGGTTTCGATAGTTGGCAAGGAAATAGGCGCCAACATATTTTAGGCTCCTGGTATTGGGGTAGAAACAGATTGACATTAACTGTTAAACAGTTTATGTGCACGCCATACTTTAGCACTTTCTTCAATGATAAGCCTTATGGTACGGTTATTGTACTAGGTAAAATCAATGAGATCTATGCAAAGTCAGACATTACAGTGCTATTTTTGAAAACATGAGTGGAACGTTTAAACTATGTTGAACTAAATGTCCTACTTCATCTCCAGCTGTTTCATAAATTGATTTATTGCAATAAAAACAAAATTTTCTGATCATGATGTATACCAGATATTGTCGAACAGAAGATTGCACAATCAATTTGTAAAATGAGGGCATTCCAAACTCCGTGTTGTAAAATAGTAGTAAACAAGATGACATTATATGCACAGTTATGCCAATAAATTATTCCAAATCGGTTAATAATTCATTTATTCGAAGTTCAACCAGTCCGATGGCAACTTTGAGAAGTTTCCATACAATCTCAAAATGTTTCGCAAACATTTGTTATTGATTCAATGATACTTAGACGTGGCATTATATTCGATAAATCGCAAATTCTGGTACATTCAAATTGTTCTCCTAATCTGTACGAAATTTTGGATTAATAAACTGTTACTCCCTGCTCCATTTCATCACTAGAGTGTTTGTCAGTGTTTTTCTTCTTTCACCATCACTATTCAACAGTTGTCTCGTTTTTTAACTTTGAATATCACCAAAATGTCCTTGGTTGAAGCGTATAGATATACTGTTAAAACGAGGCAGCATATATTTTGTAAGAACAACCAGAATTCTGACTGGACTGAAATGCACAGGACACAATAATTAAAGTCGATTATTTTATATCCTTCCGCAAGACCAGACATCTCTGTGAACAGGACAGGAGTACAAAACTGATAACCTATGTCGACTGCTCTTGATGCGGCAGTTCTTAGGCCTTCTTCAGTATGAAGCTTATGGTTTCCACGGTTTCAACATTCAGCATTTCGCGGAATTGGAAGCAGCAGGATGAACAGTTAAACATAACTGCTTTTGTACTCAGTCTCATATTCAGCCTTCTTTGATGCATTTATAAGGTTCTTCGTCCCTCTTTTGGACCGAAGCTTCCACATTCTTGTTAATGCCTTCAGCCATACGTCTCGATGTTCCAATACTGACTGACATCTATATTTATACCCCACTGGAGGTGACTTCTTTCTAGACAAAGTAAATACTAACATGCTTGAACAGTTTTCCTTAAAACCAACAGCTCCTGTTTTCTCTAGTGATTCTTATATAGCTCACCGTTTGCTCATGTTCCGTTCAACCCACCAACCACAGACTCAGGACCTATCAAGAGGCCAATGAGCTTCTACAATGTAACAAAAGTAAACGCATATTGAAAGATATAAAATTGCACTATAGCACCGAAGCCCAAACCGTTCATCCATCGACGTCTTGACGCTGATTGATCTGAAGTTATAAAATTGTTTGAACAACTCCGCGATACTTCCAGTTGCAGTTCATTCCCCCCAATTATTTTCTACATATTTCATGTCACTTAACTTTGGATGCGTTCACCAACGTTGCACTTGGTGTGGAATATGATCAATCAACTGCTCACGTAATTTCTTGATGTTTGCTTAATACCCCTGGATTTAAAAGGTGATTTCGCGTTAGCTTTAGGTGACACAATGGGGTGAATTTGCGCAAAAAATTGCATTCAGCAAAAACCTCAAAAACCTTCCTGGGATGTCAGTGAAAAATTGGTCCACTTCGAACCGACCATCAGTAAGCAAAGTTTACCGAGTATTACTGAGGAAACAGTTGTGTTATTTTAAAAAGTAAGGGTCATACTGCACCTACTTTGTTGCTACACTAAAGCATCATATAAACACTACACAATGTACTACACAAAATGCAGCCAAATGATCCTAAGCAGAAACTGTTCAATACTGATGCTATATGGTATTTCCTTCTGAACTGGTGGTTTAGTGGCAGGTAATAATCGCTAATGCTATTCGTATTCGGCCAGATGTTTAAACTGTTTTTCGTGAGGCCTGCATCTTGAAAGTAA
The DNA here is from genome assembly GCA_900618425.1 of Echinostoma caproni. Lineage (NCBI taxonomy): Eukaryota > Metazoa > Platyhelminthes > Trematoda > Plagiorchiida > Echinostomatidae > Echinostoma > Echinostoma caproni. The sequence goes on along the minus strand of UZAN01040394.1, from coordinate 28,378 downwards.
CGGTTTTGTCATTCCAGATACACTGTTTTCCTGTTAAAAATCCAGTCGCTAGTACAAAATGCTAGTGGGGTTCAAGGGTATCCACCGGCAAGAAACCGCATTTGTTGAAATCACACGCACTCCGATATGGAATGGTTTCAGCGAGTGAGTTCTGCTGTTGAGATATTTGAAAAATGTTGAATCCTTCTGTGGGGTGATTTACAATAATCCGGTTCAGGCGAATTAGAACCTCTGATCTAGTTTCCTTTCAAAGTGAGTTGTGCACTAATCCTAAGGTCCTTTCACCTCAGAACCGTTAAACATCACAAAAGCAGTATGTGGCTTTACGGTACCGTCCGGTATGCTCAACTCTATTAACCCGTTTCAGTTTACCTAAGGTTTTTCATTCCTGACGTTACTTGGCCGAGATCAAGCTCGGATATTTGCCTTGGGTGTGAAAATTCGGCAAATCAAACCTATATTCCTCTTTTGAGGTTCACAGCGTAACCTGAAGGTGCACTGTTGAACCAACTCCGAGAGGTTTCTCCAGTTTTTGGCAATCTTCTTCTCACAACGTATTTGGTAATATGCAACTAGAAATTTTTTTAAACTCCTATTGATCGAGGACTATAAGGTGGCAAAGACTAAGAAATAGTTCCAAACTCGTTCCATGTTTGAGTAAAAGTGAAAAGGTAATATTAAAAATCGTTCAACCAACCTTTGCTGATCAGCGAAATGCGTGTGTGACGACGGGTTGCTGTTCCTCCAGGAACAGAGAGCGGAACGTGACCTGCGCACCTGTGCAACCGGTTCTCACTGAACTGCTGATTTGGTTTATCCGGGCGATTCGCAACAGTTCCATTCTCAAATTCAGCACCAAAACCCCGTTGATCCTTTAGCATGATCTCGAGTAAAAAGGAACAAAGTTTAAAAACTGTTTGTCCTGCGCTTTGCGATACAATAAAACCTAATTTTGAAGCAAGTCGTACAAGGAGCTAATACGACAAGGAAGGAGATAGCTGAGAAGTGATCGAAATACGTTCCACGAGGCTAGGTTATTACTCTCAGAAAACATTCATGAATGAGCGTGGATTGCTTTCAAGTTGTCCAAATAATATATTCCTTTTGGAATGCAGTGACACTATGGATTGTTGATATCTATCACTAATTCAGTTTGCGTCAAGTCAAGTAGCACTATTAAAATGTTTTACGATGGTTGCTTTTCATTATTTTGTCATAAAATGCTTGTTTACTTCTTTAAGATATGATAGTATTTGCGTGTCTATTTACATTCGACTCACGTCACCCGGATGTTTGGTTTCGGTTTCAGGATATAGCACGCAAGCAAGACAACGAAGACACACATTGGAATAAATAATGCATAAAACAAAATGGATAATATCATCGTCATTTCCATCCGACGCGATAGCGTTTTACCTAAATGTTTTAGAGACCGTGTTTGTGCCATTGATTCTCCGTTGATGACCTTGTTTATATTACTTCAGGGGCCGATTCCAGTGTAGTCCTGTTCTTTATGGTATGTGGCCGGAAAAGGTGATCGCTCAGTTCAAGTAATTTTCATTCTTATTTCATGATCCATCAGAAAAACATTTCGATTAATATCCTTGCGAAATGTAATAGTGCGGTACACATCAATTCGTCACATGTTTGGTGACATCTCACTATCTACACTCACTCTACACTCTACATTGCTGGGGAGATCGAGGGCTCTAAAAGAGTACAACACCAGAGCTGAAAGAAATACGTTGTACCCTTCAACATCATCTAGTAATCATCTACCATGAATCATTCATGACTAACGGATTGATCACGAAAAATAATTCAGGTGTAGAAATTGCACATGCTTGAACTAATTAGGTAGCGAAGCGCTATGAGCATCCATTGGTTAGAATCACTATCTTTCTTTTAATATGGTCTAATTCACCAGACGGCGTCAAAGTATTCAGGGCACCACAAAGCGGTAATTTCAAGTTGTTTACCCGTGTGACATACTGTTTGATGCATGTTTGTGCATCAGCCAAAGACATGATCATACTTAACACCTAATTGTATAAGGGTTTAAATGTGTGCAAAGAAAAAAATATTTGCAGCCTTCAGTTCAAGACAAAAAAACGGATAAACGCTTGACGGGCCTTTAAAAAACAACTGCACTGTGCGGCTGATGATTCCTAACAAGTTCGGTGAGTTTTGTCGATCACCGGATTTGTTCTTTGTTAGAAACAAATTGTATTTTATCCCATGCGATTGAATGAAAACTGTACCAGGGGGAACCGCGCACACAGACAGGCACAAAACAGGGAGATCCGGCAAAATGACCACAGTGGTTAAGGTCAAACCTATCATGTATTTTTCGGATCGAATGTTCCACCAGTTTTGGCAAATCATCTTGTCTATCTGTCGGTTGGCCAGCTGACGGTGGAATTTATGCTTCGGCAAGAAACGTCAGATAGCAATTAGCAATTATTTATGTACACTGTACATGACTGCATGTTAACCATTTCCCATTGATAAACGAGGTGTTTGCACAGCAGTGATTTGCGAAATTCCTTACAAACTAGTTTCTCTTCGAGGATTTTGATCCTTCACTGCACATGCAAATATCTAGCTGACGAACGTAGCACTTCCGGATCTCATTTAGAACTAAAATAAAAACGATTCACGTACTGTATCGGTTATCAGCGCATCGTGAAGAAGGCAAGCATACGACCTGGTGGGAAACCAAATTTGTCAAAATATCTCCTCGAAATACGTTCGAGTGTAAGACTCTGGGAAAAGTAGGCTATCTCAGAAAGTGTTTAGTTGGCACCGACTTGTACTACTTTCGTCAACACGGTTAAAAAGAGGGATTTATTAATATTGTTGCTTAAGAGAGAAAGCAAAACAAAGCTAGGTTGCATGATTCATGTGCAAGGCAAATTTTGCTACATCTCAACTGATACAATCCGGCAGAAAGCTACAGTTGATATCGTTGAACAGTATACCGGCTTAGACACTGAGAGCATAGGGCTGATTCAGGACAGTGCCAGTGTAACTCTGATCTTTTGGCACAACCAGACCAGGTTTCCATTTTCTGATTACAACCAACTCCACCAACTCAGGCATTCGGAGGGGGGGGTTGATGTTAGATAAAGTGCATAACTTTCGAATTATTCTCACTGTTTCATTATTTCAAATCCCTTATCGTGTGCGCACCATACAGCAGTTTTCTTACTTTTATATGAAGAATTCATCGTGAGAATCAGGCGTGCGTTTAAAAGCTGGGAAGCGATGGACAGTTGTTTCGACCTGGTTGGGTCTAATCGGAAGTGCAAATCCATTGAACCCGAGACCTAGCAGGCAGAACGCAAGCATACCACGCACTCGGCCACCGGGCAGCTGATCAAACCGTTTCTCATTTTGAATATATAAGATATAACAAACCCCTGTTATACGAGCTTGTTGCGAGTATCGGTCTTTGCTCAACTCAGTACTAGCCTCCAGGGTCATTATTCAACTTGATTTTCACTGCAAGCAAAGTAATATAAATGCGCCTTTTTGGTAGCCCTTACTAATGATATATTATTATCAATATCACGTTTACCCACCTTATTTCTAACGGATGGAATAAAAAGCAGTTCTTTTGCACAGAGCTGATCAGTCAGATCGAATGAAATTTATTGTATACCTCTTCTCCGGGGCTTATCTTATTGTTCTGGTTGTCAATGGGCAATCTATTTGCACCGTTCAGTTCTTCTTGTCTGTCCCCAAATATGCAACAATTTGCATATTGAACGGAACATGAATGGGCCTTGATAGCCAAATGCTGCGGATCGGAGAGGGGATTAAACGAAGCGTGTGACGAATGTGTCTGGATGATACCGCAAGATCCGGACTGGACTGCGCATATAAGTTGACAGACGGTTCATAATGCTGTCTGACAGATTTTGCTCATCATTCCAGTGGATTCGTTGCCAAACAGTATGACGTTCGTTGACGTACGGAACAAACATGAAACTGTGATGCACGAATGCAGTTTAGTGAATGTACATCCTCAATAGGCTACTTAACTGTAGCCGCCTACGCTAAAACACTAGCAAAAATGTCCACTGCTAGCAACGTGAAACTTTATTTCATTAATGTATCGCTACACAATCACTACTTTTCATATCACGTTATCCTGCGCCGCACATCCGAACACGTATGACATGTTTTGAGTCCATGTTTTGTCAGTAAACTCGCATTGTTCAAAGCACCTTTTGTTATCAAGTTTTCCAATTATTGTTGATTCGGTTATGTGCCACTTTAGCTTATAACCGAACACTCGTAGGCCATTATAATCCCTTAATGACACGCCAAAAAACATGATCAAATGGTATATATTACTTGAATCATAGATTTTTACTAATTAAAAATTTGACCGATAGAATGAACTCGTTTATTAATTATATTTGAATAACTTCAGGAACTCTATCACGGAACCAAAAGTTTTGCGTGTTATTCCAATTCGCAAATATTCATCAATAAAATCAGTTTTAATTGGAAATCGCCGTGATTATTGAATGCTGAGCTCGTTTACATGTCTCTTTCTGATTGAAAAATTACAATGTGCCAAATCGAAATCGCAAGGCCAGAAACACCTCGTTGTTGAGGCTGACATAATCTAGCACAATATGCGTTTTACTTTCCAGAATAAAAATTACAATCTCGTTTTGAACGCTTCAGTTCCCACAGTGCGCGATCACATGAACAAAATGTAACAATTCATTTTTTTGGAGTACCAAAGCTCGTTCACCCCCCCCCCCGTNCCCGTCCCTGTTGAACGCCTTATTTGTTCTGCATGCATGACGATAACGTACGGAACCTTGTCCGAAACTTAACATTGAAGGATATATTCGGGTAACTTTTAAATCCCGCCCAACGCGTATTACTGTTCCCTGAGAGAAAGTACGAAAGAATGATTCGCAATTAAACTCATGACCAAGCCATTGTGAACCAAGTCATTCATTAGACCTAACCAAGTGTGCAATCAGCCGTTTAGTTATGTCTTCCATTGATTTCGCGAAATCTTTCAAATATTTAAACAAACACAGGATAGTAAAGATAAAGAAATGCAGAAAAAGCATACTATTTATTATTGCCTATTGACGGTTTTACCAAACTACACTAATTTACTACCCAAAAGACGTTTTCGATCCCTAAGCGCACACGCATGTGACTTTAGTTTATCTAATAAACGTCCGTTTAGTCACGTGATTACTGGTTTTATTTCCGCAACGATGGGTATGTGACATGACAAAATCAATGACCCAGAGTGAACTGGATTGCTTTTAGTACTAAAATTTATTTGAACATAGCAGTATTGATTAGCTCTTTAAAATTACCGGTTCCTACTTCATCAAGATGTTGATCACTGTAGTAATTAAATGTATAAATTTTCGTAGCCTTTGAATGCTTCAAACTGTAATGTTCAAAAGTGAAATCCTTCTATGGGACAATGTTTATTTTCAATCCTGACGCTAAAAAGGAAACTCTAAACTTTCCATTGAAATAAAAGGCAAATTTGCGGTATGGGAAGAAAATCCAAAACAACAGCATTGGGGATAGTGCCATTCGATAATCAGACCAGATACCGGTTAGGACTACTGTTAGCAGATCCGAACCACTGGAATAAGGTGAGACAACTATTACCATGCGAGCTCGCGGACAGTGTGAAATGAAACTATAGTTGTAAACTGCCATATAGGGGGTTTTCAACCAAACTATCGTAAAATGTATTTCATCGAAAGACTGTTTCGTTGTATTCAAAAAAGATACAGAGTCGAGAGATGTGAGCAAATAAATGTGTTACCGTAATATGAATGAACTCCTCGAACGCAGTTCCCAGATGGCCCCGAAAGATCAAAACCCAACATACGCAACGCCAGATTCCAGAGTATGTAGGGGATGTTTCAAAAATAAATACCCATAGAAATATAACATTGGAGATCAAGTAATAAGGTTACGTCATCTAGTAAACAATCAAAATGATTTCATCCACGGCTTGATGGGAATGCGATAACATGAAACATTTTAGGCGAATTAATATAACAGAAAGATTCACAAAAAACACAAACAATGCATCCACATTCTTTAAAATCGGGATGCAATTTAACCTTTAAGAAGAAAATAATGTTCGATGA
>UZAN01040393.1:24957-70622 GCA_900618425.1 Echinostoma caproni | reverse complement strand
CATCCACAATTGCATTGGTAAACTGCGACACCTTTCATTTCAAATACGAAAGCTCAGGCAGTTTCGCGCATCCCAATCAGTTATTTCTACTTTTGTTTATCAGTGTGTTTTCCCCATCTTACTCTACTGCTCCCTGTTTATTTTTCCTGGCTCCCAATTCGGCCAAATTTCATCTCGAATTAATGCATACCGCAATTCACCCATACCGTATCTTGCTCGTCTACTCACAAACAAAGAGCGAACAATGAGTGAACTTTGTCTTAACCTTGGATTATGAATGTCCCCGTGCCTGTAAAGCGTTTTCTCCCCGTCGAATATGTACATTGTGACGGTTAGCATGTATGATTTTTTAACTGAAATGTGAGCTCCAGTGCTTGCAAAACGTTATACACAATACAATACAATACAATCCGCGGTATAATCCATTTTGATAAAAAAAACAATATCATTCATTTTACACGAACACTCATGAATAAACATGCGTCGAGTATGAACTAAAGGAGACATTTGAGGTAGGTTCACAATGGAGATGGCGAACGGTGAGGTACGAGTTTGAAGGATTCTCGAATAACTCATGGTGATAACGGTATTTGGTTGTTGTCTAGAATTTATGCATTTCACTGTATGTTGCTACTGTTTTGGTTAAGTTATACCAACCGTATATAGAATCCTGAAGTGGAGACGGCTGCCAGACGAATATTTCATGTAAACTTCTTGTATCATTTCATACATAGACGAGCCTTGAGTACGCTAAGCCAATGAACATGGATAACAATGAAAACGTTAAAAGTACAGATGCGAACGTCGGATACGTTCCTGCATAGTACGTTAATCGTGTTTTGTAACAATGGGTTTATTTCGAACTTTAATGATTCATACGGTTCCGAGATTTCACTCACCTTCGCCGTCTTCATCGACAAAATTGCATCATAAAGGAAGATCCTAATCTCTACGGAGAGCACCCAACGTGGAGGTAAGTAAGGTAAATTACACTGACATTGGTCGTATTTGACTCCGATATAAGTTGTTCCGAAAATCACTTATTCGAAGTGAAAAATTACTCAAATATTGAGAAAGCTCTGTGCTGTCTGACTGACGTTCTATGCACATGTCTCTGAGTGATTTGGTTTAATGTTCAAGTGGAATGCACCTTTCTGTATTCGCATGCCCACATTGCCGATTTTCAGCACATTTTCCGAATATTGTGTTGGGACAGTGACGGACAAACAAGGAGACAATTTAGTAACTTTATTCGGTGATGGTACTTTCCAGTCGCATCACTTCCCTCTACATGCCACCTGACAAACGTTCTTCGTCCTTAAAACGGATTCTACAATCGTGTGTTCAGTAGGAGAGATCAAAAACACTACACCGTCAAAATTCAACCGATGATCAGTTTATGTGTGCATGAGCTGTGGTCCTACTTTGGAAGCCAAGGTTGTTATCTGAAAATCCACTGTCTGATCACAGAGTATCGGGAAATTTTGGTTTTTCAATATTTATTATTTGCATTTCCATTCAGCTACTTCGATCATTAAAAATCCAATACCACTTTGTTTGTTGTTTGTCGGGTGAAACCGGATTTATATTTAACAAGTCCCGGACGGCGCCGATGTTAAGACGTTACTCCTACCACCACTTACCATTTATCGTGTCACAGATGTTGTAAGGTAATCGCTTCTTCTCTTTCTCCCGCTTGCATTCGACTGCTCTGCTCTGCTCTCCGGTAGGTATTGTTGCGGAACACTATAGAGGTAGATCCGTTTTACTAGTCTTATATAATTGTTTCGGGTCGGAGCCATACGCATTTCTAATTCCGATTGATTATCCCTCTCCCTGTCCACCTCAGCTCGGGCAGCCTGACTGAGTTGCGCAACCGAGGCCCGTAAATCTCTGGTTGGAACTGATTCCGGATCCGGTCCCGAAATGGGAAACACCTATGTAAAGATGGCTGTCCCGAATGAATACCTAGGATATAAAGCCACGTGTATTTATAAATATGTATATATGCAGATGTATCAACGCATTGTTTTTCATGAACGAATGTAGGTGTGTGCGTGCTTGTCAGAGTATGTTTGCCTGGATTTGCAAAAGGGGTTTAGACTTAAACCAGCGTAATGGTGTTTGTTTGTGCATCTGAATCCTTGTGAAGGTGGTCCGTGGGCCCGTTTCTCCGACAAGTAACGAGCACTTCACATTCCTTTCTCCCTCATTCTTCAGTTTTGCATCAGTATTATACAGGCTGGTATTCTAGTCACCAAATCTGGTGAGCTACTGCCGCCACTGTCTTTCTTGTGGTAAACAGGTGGATACAGATTACATCAAAACATTTATAATACAATGGCCAGTTTGTGTACCGAGGAGTGCAAAATGTGTTGCTAAGAGAAACCAATAAAAGATTCTCGAGTATCAATTTACGATTTGATTCTCGGACGTCAACGATGACTTCACCTTATTTGTTAATACTTTTGCAAATGAATTAACTGGAGGTAAAAACCAAATTCGGGGTAAATGTTACACATCCTAAATTCTGATTGAATTATTTGTTTTATCTAGGCACATAAAAAACCATCTTGGTTATCTGCGTTTGTTCAACCAACTTCAATGCATGTCACTTCGCCTTAGCCAAATCTAATGGGGATAGCAAATAATATACAAATTCCGTTTTCACTTATGGGATGTAATTGCCAAGGTGTGCAATGGGAACCTGTCGTGTTCCGGGAGTTCTAAAGATCGGAAGAGTGACAGAGAAATCCAAAATCTTCCTCCCACTTGAATCGTATTTGTACGAACGTTGGCCCTAAACTTTTATGGATTAAACAACACCTGCATTTCAATCGAATTTGGAGCATGCAAAAGTGACTATCTTTTCAAAAGAGAAATAATTTCAGTGAGATAAAATGTTGACAAGTAGCTGGAAATGATTTTATCCAACAAGGTCTCAACGGAATTCCTTTGCTGCCCTCAGAATGTTAACCAGAACAATCGCTGATAACCTGAACTGGGATATATTTTAGTAAAATTTCATATGCGGAGCACGTATTAAAATCGTGCTAATGGATGCGAGTGACATGTTGTTAAATCATGATACAAACGATGAGTGTATTCACTGCGAATCCTGCTTGAATTAACTTCGGTGTGACGACCACATGAAAGGTTGATCAGAATGAAGCCGTTAGAATAAGTGAACTACGATGCAGTTTCGTGAGTGAACCAGGTGAGGGAAGGGCAATAAAGCACAAAAGGATCAGGACACATTGGTGAGTAAGTGGAACAACAACGGTGTGTTTATTATCATCTGTGTAGTGAAATAAACAGTCGATGGAGCTTTCTTTTTTTACAGTAAAACGGGATGCATGGGGAGACCAAATAAAATACGTACTTATTGTGACATCTGGATACTTCACAGACGCAACTTTTAGGACAGGGACTGTCAGGTAGTGACCGGTTGTTGCGAGTCCTCCATGTTTGAACCACTAACGCAGGTGGCTGGTTTCAAAAATTGAAAGGATCCAGAAACAGTCCTTCCATAAATTTTTGTGAGAGTATCCATCTAAGGGTTGATTGGTTCATATATTATACCTGTATTTAAGATATGTTTTGGATAACGTGACATCCAATTTTGGTTAATTATAGCCTTCCCATCTCCGCCCGGCTATTTATTTTCATTAAAATGTGCACTCTGTTGTGTGACAAGTAATAATGTGAACTTCGTCCACTAAAATGTATTTTATTATACTCGATCGATCGCAATTTCATGCTGAAACGTTTGCTCCTATTTCATTTTACCTAAAATAGGAAAATCAAATATTTACGAGTTCCTCTGTCAAATTTGGTCCCAACTATCACATAATACTTACATAGGGTTTAATTGTTTCATCATGTATTGCAACCAACTGAATGGAGAAGTACAACTCTCTGTGAGTTTTCTTAGACTCAAATACCATACCATGAAGTTCACCATCTACGGAGCAAACGTAGCACAAGGGATGAGAAGATTAGAAGCGTTGCAGAGCTGTTTGGACCTTGTTGGGTCTCATCAACGGAGTGAATCCATTGATTCGGTTGACAATTAGAACGAGGGTGAATCGGGTCAGTTGATTATACCTTTCCAGATTTTCAAATGCTCCAACACTCATGTGCGCTACATTTTTATTCACAATAACGATTTTTCGATAGAACTTCACAAACGTACAGTAACGATGTGGAAAAGGCTTTGTGAATGGATATTGTAACACCAGAACAGCGAAAGCGTCTGCCCTGCCTGAAAACTGAAAAGAGGTAATCCAGCTTTCATCTTATTATTATCTTCATCATCTGTGCGGTCTGCTTTACCTATCACAAACACATACTACTTTTGTTCCCTGATTATTGAAGACAATTGGTACAAGAATTATTTACAATGGATTGTTTTACTGAATACATAATCCCAGATATATCATTTGATTTGTTTTCCTGATTGTGAGCAGATTGCTCCCATTTTGAAATCCTTGCATACAAGGGAGCGATGACTTCCATAGGGATAGTAAATACCGGCTTCTCTCATGAATTTTCATAGGGAAACTGCACGTTATGTCCAAATGGCTGATCTGCCAAGGATAAACAGATAAGATAAGATAAGATAAGGAATTATTTATGGGTACTGATGAATAGCGTCGGACAGAAGTCCATAAGCTGATGGAATTTGGTTTAATCAGAAAACGATTTCAAACTACAACCCGCACGGTTGATTATTTAAACCTTGTCTGTTGTATTCAATTCATTTTTGTGTTACTATTCGAAATCAAAAGTGTGGAAGTAATACTATTTGTCATTTTTATCTACTGTTTAACTGATAAACATAAATTAAGAGAATCAACCGTCTGTTGACATGTTTTTGAAACAACACCCTAGATTTTATGCACCCCGAAACAAATTGTTAGCTCCATCACATTCCCCCTGGATGTCTTATACCAACCCCATTATTATATCAATAAGTGTCACATAATTGCTTATGAGATCGTGATCAATTAATCCGTTTTAACCCTTCAGCCCAATTCAATCTAAATCGACCTGAAATCTCTATCCCCTCATCCACTTACACTCTAACTACCCGAAAACGAGCAGATTTCCACTTTGCCTTAACCAATACTGTAGCGTAATACAGTGAACAATTACCGTATACATTGCTACGATCGAGCCTTATCACGCTCAGACTGCAATATCAGACAGAGCCATCACCACGGACGAGAGAAGCAGAACAAAAAGTCAAGGCGAATAATTGTTTATTGCTATTGTATTTTTTTAAACTCGTTTTTTTTTCATTGTGTGTATGCGTGTGTGCTATGGGTGCGGATTCGAAAGAAAACGTCTCTTGTCAAAGTTAATCAAAATCTATTAGAAAATAGCAAAAACCGGCATGCACCTTCACTCCACCTAACACGTGATATAAAGAGATAGGTGGATAGGTGCGTAACCGCATCTCTCACACACCAATGGGGTTGTGATCCCACTCTGGGTCATGAATAAGTACACCTTATTTCCAAAGCTTTTGGTTTGTTTTCATGCATATATGTGTATGTGTGTGTGAATGTACATGTGTACTCGAACCACTTGGCGAACGACGGACCGGACTGAATAGTTCAACTGCAATGATAGAAAGATATATGCATGGATTTTTTTATTTGTGTCTGGTTTATGGCGAGTATATGCGGTGCCCTTTTATTGCATACACACACGGGACTGTATCCCATCTATATATAACATTAGTGCGAGCGCCCGCGCACACTTGTCCACATACTTCTATAGCTTCACAACAGTGGTGTGACGCTCACTGGGCAAATTGGAGCAGAGCAAAATTCTGGTTGGGTCTGTGGACAGAAAAGAGTGGTGCTCTATCGCGCTCAGGTTCTCTCTCTGTGCCGAAATCAAGTTCTCTCTCCCTCAGACTGAAATAGCATAGAAGAGAAGCCACATGTTTCGTCTTCTCTGTGTACGTGTGTGTGTGTTTCAGAAACAGAAATGAGGCAATGGTCCATTTCAGTAGTATCACATGAGGTGGATAGACAGAGAGAGATACAAAAAGCCGGTTGGCAGCGATGAAACTGTTTCTATGTACATTTACATACACATACACACACATTTCGACATGCACACACACACACACGCACAAGTATGATAAAACACAAAGTACATTCAGGCATATCCCAACACATTGAGTAACTGTTAAATACATGTGCATAAAGGTGCTTCTGGTTAATTTTAATATTTTTCCATTTCAAATAGTCATCCGAAAGATCACAATTTAATGGGACGAACAATCAGATCTCCACAGAAATGTGTTTATTTATGGTTTTTTGTTTTTTTTTGCTTCAAGTCAAGTTGGCAGAGCAGCGGGGGACCAGAGGGATGGGACAGCGTGGGTGATTGGTCCCGGTCCAAAAAAGTATACAGAGTTTGCGAACAAAAAATAGTGGGAATCTATCGATTAGCCTGTGTGTTAGAGCGTAGTAGGCTATCGCATAGATGCAATCAGTAAAACGGGTAATCATGGAAACAATCTGTGAGTGAAACGACGAAAAACAAAAAAAGACACAAAACCGAAAGTCAACGGGCAATTCGCATAAGTGGTTTTCAGGTTTTCTGGATTAATCTAACCGGGAGAAACTTGAAATCTGTGATTTCGATGAGAATACGGTTCAGGCATTGGGGGTGGGGATAGATGCGTAGGGTGTGGGGGGAGCGGACGGAATATTGTGCTCACGAAATCAATTTAGCTTTCTTATACAAACAAGCACACACACAAACACATCCTCACGTGAGCACGCATGCAAATACGTGCACACCGGTAGACACAGAAAAAGCGACAGACTAAGCCTAACCAAACGGACAATTGGGTGAAACACGAGGGGTGACATCAAAGGGTAGTTGTGCTACGCGAACGTATCAGGCGATCACACCTGGAACAATGAAACCACTTCCAGTCTTCTGTTCTGGGCGTCTCAGAAGGTGCAATAGCAGATAATCGGGTTGTTCGTGAATGTTGGGCTTAAGAAATAGTCGGCAATCTGTCGAAATTGAAGAGCAAATGCACGGGATGCCTCTAGGGGGTTCAGGAAGTGTCACTGTACAGTGGGGATTCTAGGGCAGATGACGATGATGATGACGATAGTGGTGGTGGAAGTGGAAGTGGAAAGAATGAGAATAACGATGCCGTGCAGAGGACGGATGACGTTGATGGTTGTGGTCGTACCTTTGACTTGTTCGCTCCGCGAATACCAAATTGTCAAAATTGTTAGAATCACCTTTTTTCTTTCGGACACATCAAGCCCCTGGTTAATCCTCTTTCATGCCATTTACAAGCCCGGGATTCTGTGAGAAAAGAATAAGAATTCAGGACAATAAGCGATAATGATTACGTTTTGAAACATGCGATTCAGAGCTATCGACGAATGAGATATTAGTATTGGGGGACTGCATAGTTGAAATATTCACGCAAATCGACAACGTTTGATTCATGAAGGATAAAGTATAATCTAACGTGAACAATAATACTGTCAGGTCTAGTTTGAGTAATCATCAGCATGGGTTAAAATCCCGGTTACTGTAGGTGACAAGAAGCACAGAGATCGTACAGTTCGTCTTCTGTCAGGCTTATTGTAACTGGAAATCTCCGTGCGCAAATGCATCATATAAAAAACGTATTACTAACAATAAAACCCCCATTAGGTGAACAAAGAACGGTTACTTAGGTGCTAAGCCATAAATAGATGAGGATTGCTCCAGGAATACGCAGTAACAGAAGATCAGCAGCGACTACACCTAAGCAAGTGAGGGTTTTTCGTCTTACAAACAATCTCTTTGTATCGTAATCAATGAATCCACCTAGGATTCTCTGCCAAGTAAAATAATCTAGTTCAGCGCTAATAAATAGGTCCCAAGGAGTAAAATACTCATTGCACAACAGCTTGCCCAACTGAACTTACCGTCGAACCAGCATCTCCCGGTTTGGAAACACTCTTCAGTGCGACGGACGGTTTGATCGAGTGCATCGCGTTCAGTGCACGGAGTCGTTCCAACCGAGCCACAATATTCTCACGTTTGGGAACTTTGCGCAAGATGGGCATATGACTTTCGAAGTGGAAACAGATGGTAAGAGATGAATAATTGGGGCCGGTGAAGTCATGATTGAGCAATAGGCGGAGTAGGCGAATTGTTATTTTAGCAAATACTTTCATGTTCAATGACTGCCGAGGGTAACTGTGTCGGAGAGACAAACTCTATCCATTTGGCGTTGAAAAACATTCATTGAAACACGGTGAAGTTCAATGGGAAAACAATTTCAACAATTTCACTAAACCACTGTACGTTGAGTAAAAAGTTACATTTTGAAGCTTTTCGGTATCACGTTAATCACAAGCAACCTAAGATTGACCACTAATTAATGTACAGTACTGTTTATTTGCTTATACAACCCATTTATGGTAGTACCAATAGCATTGAATGGAAGTCCCATGCCAACTGGATGAACGCGTTCATTCAAACCGAACCACTCAACAAGATGGTATAGTTTTTGTGTTGTGGGTATTTGAATCAAGTTCTTCTGTTTGGCTAGATATATTTTCGGTCAGTTACCAAACTGCCTGCTTTTTTAAGGGTTTCCTCAAACGTTATGCCCGAGGGTACTGCCGTTCAAGTGTTTTACAGCCAATAATGAGGCAACAAATATCGACGGTTTCAATCACAAAATACTGTTGCTTCTGCCGATGATGATGATGAGAAGGAGTAGGATCATTGTCATCATCATCATTATCATCATCACCATCATCATCATCATCATCATCATAAAATTTGTTGTGGATTGAACTGAGTGCAATTGTGCAGCTAGTTTTCGAGGGGCATTTCTCAACATCATGGGATTTTGTGTCAATAGAACGAGAATGCAACACTGGTCAAACCCTGCATTTCATAGAGCATTCGGTGCGGCTGACGTTTATCATTCTCGATATAGGTCGCAGGGTAGTAGAACCAAGCATTATTAGCCATGGGAATGCGCTGATTAAGATCACAGCAAATGTAATCTTGCTAGAGATTGCTTGCGAGCAGCCAAATGGAAACGCATGGTACAGCTGCCCAAATGGCAGGTTATTCAATTGATCTTTATATAGGCACGGTGAGTTACTAGATTATTGAGTTCATGTTATCATCAGTAACATGACACATACAGAATACGATGTGAAAAAGATGATCATACTGACTTTGAAATAGGTTTATGGACCCCAGGATAAGATGAGAACAAACTTAATCGGGATTCAGTTTTCTTTTCGATAATATAAAGATTTGTGTGTGAATGAATCTCGATTTTCTGTATTATTCTATTCAAAGGTTGTTTCGCTTGGGATTTGAAGTGAGAATGAAATGTACGAAAAATCTTTTTACCTACAAAATAATCCATACATGTATATACATTGATCAAAAATCTCGGTCACCAAAGAATTTGAGGCACGGTTGAACTTACTATTTTCCCTTAATATCAACCAATCTCATTGTCAGCTCGTTAATCTAGAAAAAAAGCCGGAGATAGAAGACACGTTGAAAGTGTGAGTTAAGGAACAATCGAAAATAATTTGAACCATGCGTAAAACCATACATCCCAATGGGAATCAACTGTCTCGTTTTCGTTCATTTACTCGCAATCATGTTATGCAACACTCATTTTACAAAATCGAGTAAGTAAGTAGGTAATTATTGATGATTGTATCTGATGGAAAATCATGCCTATCCTTAGGTATACTGCGTTTTTCATGGTGAATCTTTTACACGTTTCATGACCAAAAATTCTTTTTCCTTACCCAAATTTGTTACAATAACACAATGTGACAAAAAGCCCTGGTTTCACACTTGATATTATAGCATAATCCAATATCGATGCGCTGCACCTCTCCAATCACGAGCTGCATCTTCACAGACCTACAATTAATTTTCACAAAACGAATGTGCACTGTACTGGAGGCATTTGTGTTATTCACAATGTTTTCCTGACGAGGCTCAAAGCAAGATTCCATAGTCCATCAATGACCAGTCGGTAAAATTTGAGTTGCTCTCGCCGGCTCATCGGCCATCAGTTACTTCCTACTACCGTTCCTACCACTGTGGCTTTGGATTTTGTTCAATCGAACTTGACTATTCCTTTCCCCTCCCGCAAACTATGCACTTTCATGCAGATACTTCGCCCAAGCGGATGTAATCTCGTTTAACCGACTTTCTTCAGGTGTTGACCTAAAACCATCTGTTTCTCGAAAATCGTAATGCCATATACATGAGTATCCTCTTTTCTGCCTTTCCTAATACTTAAAATATCCTTACAGTTACAATGAAAACGAGGCAAAAGTATACGAAGATCCATACTCAGAATTGACATCCCGGTTTTATCCGTACTCTCCCATTTACATGGAGTTCATCTTTGTATTACTGGATGCACATAGTCCTTTCAAAGTGCATTTACTTATGTGCAAAATAAAATTGTCCTGTATCATAAAAGTATGAGCTGAGAACTTTCGAGTTTTTCGAATCACTATCAAATCATTCTTTCATGCTATTTGCGACGCGCAAGTGATCACACGGGTTTCAGCAACCGAACTGAACATGCCGTTCATCAGCTGGTATCATTAATCCACAACAGAAAACCGGTTTTGAAGCGCAAATACTGGGCTATTATAGTGTAATGCTATCCACAGCAGTTCTAACGACATTTGTCTAGGTTATAACTAACGGTGAAAAACATTTTTGATGAAGAATCGAGCAACCCCTGTTTGAATGATCCTGAGATGACACCGGCAAACCTTGAATAGTGTTTGATGAAGTACAGCCCGAGTGAAGTGTGCATACTTGGTTACCCTATTCTTTTCTTAACCTGCTTCAGTGAAAAGAATGTCTAAACACTAGTGCATTGTAAACTTTTATGTCTTGTACGACCTGTGTGAACAGAGCTTTCTACAAAATTATTTATGTGGATGAAAAGTTCTATCCTGAGAGGATCAAACGCTTGCTCACATGATGCTATTCATAGCGGTCTGTCTATCTTTCTTTCTCTCTCTTACTCTCTTACTCTCCTTATTGCATATGGTAAATGTAAAACAGAACCGGTGAGTAACTGCAGTATTGAAGCGCCTCGTCTGACAGTGAAAAGACCGGATTACTGTATGTGATAGAAATGACGCACATAATATCCCTTTACTCTCCTCTTTACCGAACAACCTACTGTGTCATCGGTCAATCAGAAGCTGTCAGAAGACCACATGACTCGAGCATGCAATGCGCTGTTAGTAGAACGCAAGACCATGACTTCGATTGCAGTTCAGTGTTTATCTAAACGTTGGAGCCAGAAGTATACATATATATATATATATATATATATATATATATATATAATCAGGGTGATCTACAGGAAAGAATAGCCAATAACTTTCAAGAACCTATTGTTCTCTTATGGAAGTCCACAAATAGAGAGATGGAGTCAGGAGTATAAAAAGCCATAAGACATCAGATGGGCAATCGTGCCATTAGGTTGAATCGCGGTGTGGTTGAAGTATGCTTTGATTAAACTATGTTATTGAATCACTGATGAACCCAGTACACGCGCACATAGCTGTTTTGATCACATATACGAAAGTTCACTCAACCGTTCAGAACTGTGCATTGATTCTCCTTCTTGGATGGCACCATCTACTTCGAGAGTCCAGTTCCCATAGCACTGACTAAGGTTCACCCTATCCTATTGTTTTACTCCATAACATCTTGAGATTTGTGCTTTACCGCAAAACAAATAAGGTCAATCCTCGTTGTCTAAATAATTATGCAAGTAGTTGGTGCTCCTCCATACCAAACCGATTTTAAAGTGAAGTTAAATCCAATCATCACCTGCTAGCAAAATGTACTGATGCGTATCCGTAAGCATATCCAGCCAATCGTTGTTCGTAGATATTTACTTATATTTCCTTTCAGTTAAGTGCTTTGCATGATTGAATATTTGTGAACTAGACATTCGTTGGTGCGTCCCCGCTGACAGCAGCCTGTACAAGATATGCCGAGCTTCCCGTGGTGATCGAAAAATGTCACGTTTTGCGTTCGACCGGTAGCAGTCTTGCTGAAGTCTACATTGCGTTGCTTCTTGACTATTTTTCCGTACACAGAGTTTACTAATATTTTCTGGACAAAATGAAAGAATAATAAATGTACGCACCATGCGGACTTCATGCGACCCAAGACATCAGTTCACAATCAGATGCCAAAAAAGGCGTTACAGTATATGTTTGTGTGTGTGTGTTTATTCATGCTGCATGTGCGGAACCGCTTTCCAAAACGCCCATCTATGTCTGGGACTGGGGATGTCTGCGTTTTTGATGACAGACACATGTATGCGCACGAGCGTCCTCTTGAAAATTCAATTATACTAGTGTACACTAATTTCTTTGGGGGCAGTATTCCAGGTTAACACATCTTCCAGTTTGTTGGAAGTTATGAGATAGAAAAAATAAACAATGAATTGTCCCATTGAAAATAACATTGAAGGAATCATGAGGCTTGCTTGAAAATGTGAAATATAAATATCTCATATACAGCTTATATATGCACATATGGATATTGATTGCGTTTTCCCATATTCACCTGCGCAAATAGTGAGTTTTCGATTTGACGACGGAAACGTTTACAATGAAAAGATATCTGTAATGACAAATGTTCTTATCAAGTTCACGGGAAAAGCACTTGACAGTTAAATTAACCAAAAGCACGATATTCTGCAATGACTAAAATAATGTTTAGTCCGGAAGCGGTTATTTGCTTCTGTCAAGACAACCAGTAAAAATATACACTAATGATTCAGATCGATATAATATCTTTGTTTCTTTAAAAGTAGCTAGCCAATAAGGGACTGTTTTTGTAATATACGAATGGCATAACTATAAAGCAGTCATTTCCTTTCGTCTCATTTCTTATCATCTGTCTATTTACCTACTCGTAAATTTGATCATAAATTATTTATGAGTCGAATATCAATCATGTGAACATTCATGAATGTACGTGGAGAACTGGTACTCAAATCGCTCTTTTGGTGGCAATTAATTAAACGCTCTACTAACTCCAAGGTGACAAAATGTACTTAAATCAGCCGGGTTCCTTACCCAGAAAGCAATACACAACCGCGAGAAAGAGAGAGACGAATTTGGCATGTATACTGTCATCCGGACATTTATATAAGTTAAACGGTTTTTTACCAGCACCGACCATTACAATGGGATTCCGAAAAAAAAACTGACTAATAGCACTATTTGTGTGGGTGAGGCAATCACTTAAACGTTGACTCATTAGGAACGCCAAAACGATCCGGTTCACTGACTACCAGTGATCGATTCCTTTGGAGTGCCTAAAAATGAAAAGCTAGACTCTGCCAACATACTGAACAAGAACGGTGAGCATTGTGTTCAGGACTGTTTACTACTTCATACATGTAAAGAGATGGAACGAGTAATTTCTAAGACGGACGCCATAAATCATATTTATGAGAAGAAAGCGCTGAGAAGGGCATACATGTTGTAAACCAGTGAATAGTGTCAATGTGGTGAAAAACAAAGTGTAATATGAATGTTCCACAGCGGCGGTATGCTGACTGGCATGTCTTCTTGCTCACATCTCACACAGCAAAGTCGAGGTGTAGAAACTGATTGTTACTACACAGTTTCAACTATTTCCTCTTGGTGACTCGGCTTTCAGTAATAAGTACTTTTCTTGCAGCTGAACCATTCCTAACAATGCAAAGGTCCTGAGTTCTGTCATGTAATTTCATAGAAATACAGAGATTTATTTATCTGTACTCATTGTTCGGAGATCAACGCTATTTGAACTCTGATATTGTTGTAGTAGCGTTATGTACCACCGTAGCAGCAATGATTTCATGTATAGTGTTCGCGAAAACTGACGCGTGAAATTCACTCAATCTATCGGATGGTAGGTGGCGTTCTGCACTCGATAGTGTGCCTGGCAGGTCGAGATCAACCAGGTGAAGTGCCACCACACATGGAGAGTGCAAGCAAGCACGCATGCACTAATTCATTCTATGGTCGTGAGGGGAGAACAGGGTCTCAAACCTATTTGGTTCTCTTCAGAAGGTGTGCCCATCAAAAGTATTTGTACGCATTTGCCTTGATAACTGCAGCCGTGGCTGCTGTGACGATCAAAACCAGAATTCAGACACTGCCCTGAGGCTTGGGATAGAAGGCTTTCAGCGACAATGTGAAAGTGGTTTTCGTTAGCTATTTGGGGATCCGTTTGAGGTAGGTGAAAGGGGTGGAGAACAAGGATAAAGACTGGCCGATAGTGCACCACTCATAACCCATGGTTATGGTTATGCCTCATGGGTATTTATGGGATAAACACACTTCTTTGCTATTTAAGTGAAAGCGATCGTGTCTGTTATGGTGAATGTTGCCCCTGGACAATAAATAGAATGTAGCCGTAGTGCGGAAGGAAGCGGCATAAACGCTCTTTAGAGAGAATTGGGTATATCGCCAATCCGACAATGGAAATCGTTCACAAAGATATACTTCCACTGATGCCATCAGTTTGTTGCAACATTTGATACAACAATCAAGTGCTCAACGTCAGATCAACACACCTCATTTGTTTGCCTGAAGCACTCACAGAGGCATGGCTGAAGTTTGTGCCTCGGGCTAAGGGATCGTTGCTAAAGAATTTCGGTCTCAGTAAAAGGCTTTTGGGTCGAGGCCAAGTAGTTCAAATGGTGAAATCAAACGACGTGAATAAAGGTTGTGATCGTCCGCCGAAGGAGCTGTATACATAAACGATGCTTAATTCTTTCTTGATCAAAAGAATTGACGTGACGGTGTTCAACCATGAATACGAGACCTATGGTCAAACTGAATAAGGACCGATATGGTATGAACACCGGTAATCTGAATGATTCCACTGCCTGATTCATATGTTCAGAAAGGATTAACAAAACTACTTGCCGTTGTGTAATTGCATGTGTTCTTCACCGAATACTGACTGCATGAACACATGAAGTGGAGACAATCATACCATTTGTTTTACACACATTCGAGAATCTCAAAAAATGAGATTAATTAGTGAAAATCATGGGTCGCGGTGCTCATCAAATAAAGCTCAATACTGATTACAACTGACCATCTTTCAAACTTCGGGCTCAAATAGATATAATTTATCTCACACCTCTTATCGTAAATAATTGAGAATAAAACGTGAACAACAGTTTAATGCATTTATTGAATTTGGTGGTACACATAGGTATATAAACAGCTATAATTGTTACTCGTTTGCGGGCGGGAGCAGTCCACGCTAGACTGTATTCTTACAGCATGAACGGCTGGATGAATGTGGCTAGATTAGTGGAATACGGCAATTCCTCACTGGCATTGAAGCCAAGCACACAAACTCATCCATTTTCTCTGCCTCCATTCACCGTCGGAAATTGTTTAAGGAACAAGGCAGATAAACACCTATTTTCTCTACTTGAAATTCAGCAATATGTTGTGTTCCGATGAAATACAAAACTAAAATGATTGCAATATACATCAATGAGCGGGTAAAATATCTAACAACACGCTGTCAGCATTTGAATAACTGTTTCATAAGCTCACAACAGACTCACCTCTTCATCCTGTCTTCTAATTCGTTCCTCCATATCGATCCTCTGTTCTTCCAGTTCTTTGGCTTGTTTGTGCCATGACAATAGGAGCTCTTGCAATTGTTCTTTTGGATTGAATAACAATGTGAACATGCAAATGTGCGATGGGATGATGAGACAGTTGGAGCCGGATGCGAATGTTGAGGAAACACTGATAAAAAATTTCTGCTCGTTTGTGTAAATGTGGATCATACTGCTTTCTCGGTTTCTGATCCAGTTAAATATCTTTTCTACTCATTGCTTGGCATCGTATCTTACCATAGTGATATATTAGGAGTAAATCCGGCAGTTAGGGAACGGTAGTCGTTGAAATGGCTTTACAATCGCTCCTAAACCGTGGTACATGATTCTGTTCTCCCGTGTTAAATAAATTATTTCTGTCGATAAATGTGAAAATGTGATGATGAAACTTCAAAACCCCTCTAAAATGTTCGTTTTTGTTTCTCATACAAAACCATCAGTGCAACTAACCGTAGAAGTTAATCATACTATTTTTCACTATAAATATAAATTAGTAAATATTTTTACGATCGAAAGATAGACTGGAGTTGTATACTGTTCTGAGTGTATGATCTTCATCAATGTTATTCACTAGTAAAATGTACTTCCGCAACAATCACATGGGAGACATACAACCGGAAGGCTCACTTTCATTCAGACTATCAATGTTGAATGGTGGCAGGACGGATTTGAGGTGATCCTCTCGTTTTTGCATCTCTTTCAACGTTTCTGCGCGCAATTCCTCCTTGGCTTTACGCATGATGATTTCCTATCAATAGAGAGAGAGAGTTCGATTGGTTTCGCGGGGTCGTGACACAACGAATGTTCTTGAGTGACATGGTCAACGAACCATTTGAAGGCATTTCTAATTGGCTAGCCATGGATTAAAATTGGTGCAACGTGTCATGTGGCTGAGCAATACAGTGAAAAGTACTTCCGGTTGATGTTTTAGTGGAAGCCCGGATTAATAGAAGCAAAGTGTTTCGATTAAACTTGACAGCTGTTTTTAGTTGTGCCTAACTGACAACGGATAATTGAGGGGTGGAATTCCAGAAAAGATTTGATCAAATAGAAAACCATGGAAAATAATGAAAATTTTTATTTATAATTGTAACCCGGAAAAATGCTAACGAGTAGATAAAATGCTATTTGATTTTCGAAGATCGACGCAGTTTTTATCAAAAACTGCATATTTTCCTAAATTATTCGAAGTTCGATAACTGAAAATTACGAGAGATTGATCGGAATATAGTATGATTCAAATCTAAGCTGTTTATAACTTGTGGGATTTGATCAGAAGTGCTATCAATTGCCCAAACTAGGGGTCAAACTAGGAACTTTATTGGTAGAATGAACTCATTCCAGTCAAATGATTTCCGAGTAACTGATCACATAAGACCTTTTTGGGAATCCAACCCAGCACATTTCAACGCAAAGCTCTATTTTTTAGAGCCGTTCACAGCTGAAGTTTCTCTTGCTTTCCACTTTGTGTTTGAAGTAACTCTCAAATCTGATTTGTAATGCGAATCACTTGAGAAGTATGAAGCACATACAAACCATACATTTTAAATTCAGAAGATTGAGCTATTCATATAATACGAACTCAAAGCTTGAAATAACTACGCCTACAGGCTTGATGCCAATGGTGACCTGGTGGTGAGGGTTTGTAAATTATCATCCCCGGAGGACGTGCCTTGGAATCCCAACGCCCCCACCTAACTTTCCCCAATTGTGTCACACGACAGCTCTTTGATTGGCCGCTTCTTCCTTAGAAACGGTGCCACCGTATCCTCAGTAAAAAGAAGCAAAACTAAAATGGAATTTGGGGTGATGGGCAGTTTTAGGGTATCATTGAGCGAAAATAGGGGAACGATTAAAGATCAAGTTTACTCGGATAGACTCAACTAAAATGAACAACCCAAAAAGAGTAAACAAAAGAGTTTATTGTTGCCATAACATATGCATGTGTAACTTTGAAGAGTCCGTAATAATGGATTAAAATAAATGAGCATAAACTTGAAGTGAGAATGTGGAAGTTTATTCTAAGGGAGGATTATTTAGATTAGTCAGAAACAGTCCTAATGATATAAGCTCTTCGAGGAGAATATTTTAATAAATGAAAAGATAAAAAAATTGCTAATAGAAAGGAAAACACACTAGATAAAACCAAAACAAATGATTTACTACAATCGATCGCATTCCTGTCGTTTCGATAAATCGATTGATTTAATGACATCAATACCTCAACGATAGAACTTCCAACTGACCCTTAAAGTTGATTATTACCCTGGATAAACAGGATATAAAAGTGCGTGAATGCCAAAGTATTTGGCAAGTGGATTTGCCTGTTTTCCCCACTCTATTCGAACTACTGGCAACGCATTGACTGTCCCAAAGTACAGTTTTTACGAACTGTCCGACGGTTTATGGTTCCTGTCACTTAGTTGTGCCAAAGGGGCACACACTGTCCTCTCTCTATAGTGTGCCGAATTCAAATACTGCGGTTCCAGCCAAGGCAACAAAGCTGAAACGGGCAAAGAGTTCCGCTATTTCCTAGGCAGTATTTTTTCTGTGGTTTGCGTCTGGTGGGAACACATCCAGTTTTCCTATTTGGAGTTTCTTAAAATGCAACAAAATTCGCTTTTGCTCTCGGAATTCCATGGTTTTAGTCTCTTGTGTGAATGGAGTTAGGACTGTCATGGTAAAAAACTAGTAAAACATTGTAGACTATAAAACCGGTCATCAGTGCTGCATTTAGTAATTTCCTGTTATTTGAGCTTTAGAACAGAAATGCTGGCGTTTCGTTATTGAGCACGGTGACAAAATGATTTAGGTTAGTTCTTTTGAAATCAGGGTTTCCGTAGGAATGCGATTTCTAATACTGCTATCAAAAGCGGTTTACGACTTTACCCCGCTTGCGCCCCTTCTGAGGGCTGCGTTCAAACGTGGGATGATACGGATCGTTGCGCTTAGTGTTTATTCGAAGTCTATACCTTTTACAGTTATTCCAGTTGAAGCATGAATCAGTGTCCACATACAGCATTCATAAAATCGGTTAAAATACGTAGACCAGAAGTAAAGTTTGCATGAGTTTGCAAAGCTTACCTTGAGTTTCTTTCTGCGTTCGCGGCTTAGACCACCAAAGCCACGTTTGTGATAGGTCATTCTACGTGGGCTTGGACTTTGTGCAATCTCTCTTGCGCCTTTGTTCTGTGAAAAGAAAAGTATCAGTGGTGATCTGTGATGAATGTCGTATTGAGAACAAAAGTTCCAATAGGATTTGATCTACATTGAAGTAATGAGTCAAAGAGAAAGAGAGTAATAAAAAAGTAGTTGGCCAATGATATTTAAAAAAATACGAATTATTTAATGAGCAGTTCTGTTTTGTCAACAGTACTCCGGTTTGCCTTCATGTTTATATCGTTCGAGTATCTTACTGTTTGTTAACCTACAGCGTACGGTGAACGTTGCCGGTTGACTGAATTGAGTGAGAGCAACGTACACAGGGTCTGTTATACACTCCGTTCGACGTTGTGGGATAATTTACAACCAATGGTCTGATCAGCCTAATTACATCCTTTCTCGCGGTCATGAGAGATACGGATTCAGAGAATCGATGCACACCAGATTTTAGATGCCCGTAATACTTTTTATTTCAGTAAGGCCTGATTCTCTATTTTCATGGTCGGTATGACGCAACAATAACGCTGTAACATTCAATCGTTACGACTTCTGCCCACTTCTGTTTGAATACACCCGGTATTAATAACCGTGGTCATTGGGTTCTCTGTCCCAGTATGCTAGCATCACAGTAGATGTTTTTCCTTGCTTTCCTGCTTTGGGGTTTAGCTTTCAGTGACCTACCAGACAGTGCTGCCTCTCCACCATAACCCCAAAGAGAATGTACCTATTAGGATGTCAAACGATAAACGAACTGAAATGAAAAGTGGTCTGCGGGAAAACGGTTCTCGTTGTGGTTAATCTCGCGTGGACTGCTTTTAACCAAATTTGGTTTTCGACCACAACATCTGAACGTGAGCTCATGGTTCTGTAAAGCTAACCAATGAGACAATGAAGTCCGGTGAGTGCTTAGGCAAAAGACATGGAACTGGTTATTTCCTTGATTTCAATACCATCTCAAGCCATGAAAAAGTAGGCGTTGATTCTGAAACCGTGGGCAGTTCAACCCGCGTCAGGAACGCGAACAATATGAGCTGAACATGAGCCGTGACATGCACCAAACAGTTTTTCAGCACTTTTTTCGGTCGTCGAACAATTTCTTTGAAAACAGAACAGAAAACGGTGATCACAAACTGATAAGTATTCCTTTTATGTTCAGCTCAAAGCTTTCCCCCGTTGGCTAATGATACCCTTCAGGAATCAAACACGTGTAGAGTGCTACTCGTATGGTCAGTTCACGGGTTGTTTTGCATTCCATTCAACTTGACATAAGTCGTTTGTCTAGTTAAGATAATGAATGGATAAGCTTGCGATGAACGTATCGCCCACCGTTGTTCACGATTTTGATTGCCAGTGACCTCATGTGCATTAGTCANATATTTGGTAAATTTTCCCTTTACCCATTCCGGATCTTATTGTTATCTAAGCAATTCGGAAAAGACTGGTTTCAACTAGAGATTTCTTTTGACCGGATAGTAATCAGTAATCATCTTCAAGTACAGGCCTTAGACAATCCGGTCAAGAATACATCCAAAAAATACCATATACTTGAGTTTTGCCGTAGGATTTTCTCGGACAGTCCGGTTCAGATGCACTGTCACAGTGCATCTGGACTGAGAGCAAAATGCAAGCCCCACGAGTTTCAAGTGTGTGAATGACTGGGTGAGCTGAACATTTTACGTGAAGGTGACATTGAGGGGCGACCAGTCAATGGAAATCAATAGAAAGCATCCTGAACTGCAATTGAGTATCGTATGTGGTAACGAATAGTTTACCCGGTATACTTCAGGACAATATGGATATTGTTCGCTGTTGAGAAGACAGTACCAGACCTAGAGAAATATTTACGTTTAATAATTTTCTAATTTGAATTGGTTATTCAAAATAGTTATTGCTTACGCAAAAGCAGGCTAACTGTGATACTTGGAGCTCAGAATGTCAATGAATTGGTTCTTACGTGGTGCAGTGATTAGGATGTATATCTCTTTATATATAAATAACCTAATAAGACACTAGTACATCAATAGCAGCATATGATTTATATTGGTTGGTTACTTTATTTTTCATTAACTGTATCACCGATTAATTCGGTGAGGTCTGTTTTATAGAAGTTCCGATGCAATAAATCAAAATTTAAAGAATTATATACTGAGCATAATAAATGAGGGAAATGTCTTCATTTATTATTAGTTTATTTATGTTTTTTCTGATCAATCTGGGTCTATTAAATACAGTTATTTTGCGTTTGATGTCACACGAATTTCGGATAAATATTTGTTTTTGATCATAGATAGATTCCAGAAAAATGTGGCTACAAATTCCTCATTAAAAATCTGTTTTTGAGAGAAGTTTAGAACTTCTATTAAAACTTTGAAAATTGATCGCTAAACGTAAAGCTTTTGACGTATAGCACATCATGTATGAGTTTTATGATTTGATGATGCTCAAGCTGGATCAAAAAATACTCGTTCATTTGGAATAGAGTGAATGGGGACAGTTGTTTGTTCCCAATGCGCTAAAATACGGTATCTTAAAATTTGCTTCTGTTACACTTTAAAAAAGCACAGCGAAATTTCAATTGCCGGTAGATGGGAAGCCAAACAAGGAAGGCTATGCATGGGTCTTTGGCATCGAAGTCCAAATCGTATATCTCGTTATTTTCGCGTCCAAATTTACTTCGATAACAATAAGTCATGGTGAAGTGCAGAAATGCCACTGATGAATCTTATGCCGAATAAAGGTATTGATCAGCTCCGGTGCATGGCTTCCATCATGGTGTTGTGTTTCGTACAATTGTCAAGCAGGCTGTCGTCGGTTATCACTCTCTGAACACATTTGAAACCGGTTTTCGTTTTCCAAGGTTAGATTCCTTGTCATGTCCTAGGCGTTATTTATTGATTTCTTACATTTAGTTGCTGCCAAATATTCAGAATACATAGCCTATTGAAAATCTTTACTATTCTGAAGATGGAGAAACGAGCTGAAGCAGAAGTGGTCATTGGAAGTGAGGGTGAGGTTGTATTGTGGAGCAAAATTGAAAACCCCGTCCGAGGCGACAATTTAGTGGACTGCTTGGATAAAGGACCGATCTCAGTTTGAATCAATATAGGACATAACACAAGGTATTGGGATTGGCCCGTAAAGCCGGCCAATACACGTTCCGGTTGCGAGTGTTTACGATCGACCAAATCCACGTTTCTCACCCCATCACACCTGTTTAGGAACAAAATATGTCCTCTCTTTCGAACGTGGAATCGGTTTAGTGCCATTTTTCAATTATTGGTTTTTGACAGCCATCTACCCAAATTCAAACCAACACCAATGAGCTCGGCGAAAGGAAACGCCAGTGCACATCAAAGGATAATAAATAAGCTACGCGGGACGGAAAATTCGATCGTATCTTCAAAAGGATGCAATATTGGTGCTAACGGAAGCGTTCGGTCACACTTTATCTATTTTGGGCGAGAGAGTTCGTTCTGTTCGAAAATGTTCGCGAGTGATTTATTACTTTCAGTGCAACTCGGATGGAACGCTCATCGAAATAGCCGCATCACAAGTTCTACTGGTCAATGTCTGATTAGGAACTGACAACTACATGTCACTGATTCAAATAATCTGTTGATCGTGTTTATTTAATGATCTACAAGCTGACTTCGAGACGTTTTCAGCCCGGACATGTTTGCATCATTTCCCTGAGGGCTGGAAATTTCTAACATATTTACACGATTTTGGATGTGGTATTTGCTGAAAAAGTGATCTTTAGCTGCATTTTTCAAATGATCCCGTATGATTAGATACTGATTTGTTTGGGGACTCAACAGAACTGAAATCATCCGCAAAGTTTGATTTTGACAAACAATGACAAGTTGACAGATTAGCTCACAAAGTAATCCTCTCTTACTCATTTTTTTACCAGTGTTCATGAACAACAAACTGTTTCCCACATCACAAAGCGTTTTTATGTTGGAGAATACGGGTCCAACAAGATACAGGTAAGAGGAAAACACCGGTGTTACATAAAAACAGGAGTCATTGCACAAAGCACCAGATATTTAAAAGTTGACGTCATTTTTCAGTTGGTTTGCTCAAACTATGTAAACAAGCGTTACAAGAGACTTACCGCCTCTTTGGATTCTCGGGCTTTTTTCACCTACATACGGGACGAAAAGCAAGTAGGAAAAATAAAGCATTGCTTGAGATGAGAGAGGAGTTGGGTTAGATGAACGCAAGCGTTGGGATAAATGCTTTGATCATCGGTTGTGACTCACAAAGTTACAAAACATTCCTATGCATCAAAGGCTTTTTCATGGGGAAAAAGGTAGTATATTGACCCGTGAATCCACAGGGGCTCATGCACAAATGTACATGTCTTGAACCCACGTAAGCTGAACAAAGACAGCTACCGAAGGTATGTAATTAGCTGGATGAAATTGAACGTGCTATCAAAAAATGAATCGCAGTACCTAAGTTTCGTCTCAATCTACGCTCAGTTTGTCAGTTAGTGTTTTACTACGTCCTATCCCCAGTCTCCTGCAGTTTTCTTTGGGCTCCCTATATGCGTCTTCGTCGTTTTGTGAACTGTAAACCTAGTATTTTCCAACTATAGTTGACAATTGTTGCAAATTTACCGGTCTGCGTGGGAACTGAGATCACCTGACATGGAAGAGGTATATGTGTTACCTTCATGATAACCAGCAAATTACTATTACCTTCATTATTACTTTAACTGATAGAACCTGTAGAAGGAATAAAAAATGATATAAGATCTAAGTAAAGCAATTAACCATGAGACTTATTGCTGAGTAAGCCAATCACCGTGGGCAACTGTCACCTCTGGTATTCCTCACTTAAAAGAAAACTCGAATGGTTGATTAATCCTTCAGGATTAACGTTTAGAACTTTACAAACACGATTTTTGTGAAAATTGAGTTGTTTCAGGGACGCTTTGGCAACGAGAATGAAAAATGGAGTAACAGCTGTCGAGGATAATTTGTTGCCTTGCAAAATCCTGTTTCATTTTATTCTGTTCGTGTCATTTTGAAATAAAACAAATCGAAGCTATCTCTCACTTTCACATTGTCATATTCCACTTGGTAAATCCGTATAACCAGATTGTTGTTATTGTTGTTCATGGTGACAAAAATGATTAATAGGTTGCCTGCCAAGCCCTCAGATCTTTCTGCTAATGTGTGTGTGTGTGTAGGCGTTGCGTGCAAAATACCATTTGAAAAAAAGAAACACAACATGGTCCTTTGCAAATCACTTTTTCCACCATTTTGTGCTATTCCGCTCGCATTGCTCAAAGGCCGCACTATGTTTTGCATTCCAAAGTGACTGAAGGACAGCAGTAATAAAAACCCTCTTATTCCAAGGTGAAATGCCCAACTCTAACCTCCCTCTCCGACAACCGTCTTACCTTAGCAATGCTTTTCCTAAATCAACTGCCCTACTAATGTTCAATAATAGATCTTGTCGCATTTTCCTTTTTAAATCACTGCGGTCTCATAAGTTCAAAGCAGACGACCTTTGATTTTTTCCGTATGTTCCCTTCTCTCGGTAAGCCCCCATTCCACGGGCTATATTTATATCAGTGTGATAAAACCGAACTAACAACCAACCCGTTCATTGCTGTCTCGGTGCTGATGAATGAACGCGTCGGGTACAGAATCGTTCATCATTGCGAAATACGTCAACAATGCCATACAGTCACGTTTAATATAGATCCGTGTATTGGGGATGGGACGTACCTCCTCTCGCTCTTTCTGCAATTTTTTGCGACGCTCTTCTTCTTCCTGGGAAGGTAAAAGAATATGGTGGTGACAACAGTGGAAGCGAATGCGAAAACAGACTCACTGATAAGTTTGATTGGAAAATGATAAATACAAAAAAGATGAAAATGAAAAGTGTGTTCACTATATTAGGTGCGAATTCGAAAGGGGAGTCCTTGAATAAATTGTGTATCATGCTCATACTATTCGATCCGTATAGAAATTTTTGCATTAGCCACAGCGGGGGAAGACCAAAACAACAATTTTCGGTTGACAACGAAAAGCGTTGTTGCATACGGTTACCAGTATGTGAAGTTTCTGTGTACAGTCCATCATCTCTGGGTCACACTGAATGAACATTTATCCATTCTCTAGATTTCGGAAGCATTGAGTTATGAATTTGTGACAAGACCAACAAATGGCAATGAATATCCTTTTCGTCATTGTCAGGACTCATCAGAATGAGCACAGACTCCCCTGAGCTTTGCGTTTCATTCACGACCGGAACAGTAACACAGAATGCGGTGCTGACGATTCCCAATAAGAGTGAGACAACTGTTTTACGTCATATGTAAGCTTTAGAACGCATTCTTTGAAGTTCTTTTTCTGTAACAGCCTTTTTCCTCATCCCTCAGTTTATTGCTGTAGCGACGATCCGAAGAAAAAAATAGTATGATATCGTAATGTGTTGCGTTAATCGGATCTCTTATTCACATTGGCACGTAAACGTGACTTCAATCAGCAAATCGGTTCGTACATGAAGAGTTCACAGTGTTGCTTAGACTGAGTTTATTCAATGTTTCTAACAGATGAAGAGCGAGATTCCTCTTTCTGTTAGTTGCCATCAGAAGGCAGAATTGAGTGTGGGTCGCATAACCTGAATACCAGTTGTTTTTTTGTTACTTCCCATTAATACGTTTCTCCTATTTTCTACATACCACTACTTTTATAAATGTTTGCAGTTTACTATCTCCCAAATAACACTGATCTGTGTTCCTCTCATTGTACTATTTGGTCTTCCTTAGAAAGGTTTTGCGTTTGTGGTCAACACGCATCACCGTTTCTGCTGTTTAAGGCTATGCGGCAGTAGTAGTAGTAGTAGTAGCAGTGTAGTAGCGTAGCTTCCTTACTTGAAGATGATAGTACAAGTTGTTGACTTTGTATTCCGGTTTTGGAAGGATTCAAAGATGAAAAGCTTCGTGCTATCAGCTGGCATATCATGAGTTGTACAAAAGCATGAACGTCTCCCGTGCACCGGTTCTAATACTACCGATACTACTGATTATTTCGAATTTCGGTTGTCATTTACGTGGAACACAGTGAATGAAAGCAGGTGAAATAAAACATCGGTAAACTTGACGTTCAATAACACTGACTGTATACTTGGAATTTTCGAAGTCTCAGTATATACAAGGCAAGGCTTGAAACTAGGTGATCAAATCCGAAAACACGTAAAGTTGCTATAGGATATGGATGAGTACGGTATGCAGTAAATCTCATGCACATGTGGCTTCGTGAGTCGTATCTGGAACAAATCCTTATTGGTAGACCCAATGCTTGACAAACGTTTGAACACTTGATGCAGACAATATCCAAGTAAGTCATGAATTCCTCTTTGCGTCGACCAGAAGTGAGCTACAGGGGAGCACTGTAAGAGCAAGGGGATAACACACTGTTTGAAAAAACTGGCAATGACTATTTGCCAAACACATAGATATCTGTACTTCCGATTTTGAACCATCTTGAATACTTGGAAAATCTTTGTGGCAGCCTTTCCAGTCAACCACTCTCACTTCCGTCGTAAATCCACTCCGTTTCTCTAAATTGTTTAGAATACTCAGTGTCATGATTGATGAGGCTGGCGAACCTTCCTCTAAATACAATGGGGATTCAAATGATCTCCGGATTTTAGCAAATCCTGATTACTTTTAAAAGAGATGCAGATAAACCTAATCCGATCAATCTTGTTCCGTACAGATGTGATTGAGAACACGGAGTTTCATCGTTGCCAGTGGCGAATGAGGAAGGGGACCATGAGTGACACGTGTTTTTCAGATCACGTGAAGTTTTCTTCTTTCCTGACCGGAGATAACAATCATCCCCGCATCACAGTCGTTTTGATGTTCACTTTTTGCTCAGCTTGAGAAAGGCGTTCCAGAAGGGGTTCGTCCTTATCGTGACCAATCCAAACATTCCCATACAGAGCCAACTTACAACAACTCCTTCTTCGTTGGCCTCCAAATTGGATATCCGAATGACATCAACGAAAACCGTCCTGCGACAGTGTACGGTTCACAGATCAGTAAACTGAAAACCTAAATCGATCTCCCTCTCCGATCAATCTCACAGGACAATGTTCCGTCTCAGATTATCATTAGATTGTTTTTTCATTATCTGAAGGACAACAACTCAACCAAATCATATCGGTCAATACATCGCTGAGTAGTTAAAATTTCGCTAAGTCAACCGGTTGATTGTGTAGTTTTTCGACAGGAAACATTCTTGGATCTGCGTTCATATTTTTTGTGAAAATCATCCAACAACCTTTTTAATCCACACAGATTAGCAGTAATCAGTCATTCCATGTGGGCTAAGGTTGTCTACTAGACATTCTTTTTGAAAACGTGTACTATAATCTGATATGCTTTACATTCCTACATTGTATAGATTATTTTTGGTCAAAAATTATTAATATTATTATTTCAAACCATTTAGATTCTGGCTGTATCATTAGTCTTTGTCTGCGGTATTTCCAGTGGATGCATCTTTAGTGAGATAGAATGCATATTCGAGAGCTAAACGATTGTTACTGGTCATATGATGGTCCTCAACTTATAGTACCAGGTGTACGTGAAGTTGGGGCGCAAAATCCCAGACATCCAGACACAAAACTCAGTCGACATAAATTCTTCTTTCAGTTTAGTTCAGAACAGATATGCACATGGAGTACTAAGTCGCTACATCAGGAACGCAAGTTCCCTTTCTCCCAACCTGGGCTGAAGTTTTTCTTTTCTACAGTGTATCAGTAGTTCGAGCCACTGCCTGCTTGCTGTAGAAGAGGATTGTCTGTATTACAGTTTGGTCTTGTCAGAATTGAACATCTATTTTCAAACTGATAGGCAGTCACGTGACAAGTTAAAAATTCGTAAGATTCCGAAAGTGAAAATTTGCAACTGTTCACATGACAGTTGTTTGGGACATTTTTACAGAGAAATTTGTCTGCGAATCTCGTAAATTTTAAATTTCGACAGCAAAAGGTCGTAAACGCTCACCTTTTTCTCCATTTCTTCGGCATTCATTTTCGCTATCTGAAAAGTAAACAGGAATAATTCACAGTTGAAAAATCTATATATTTCTTAGTTATCGTATTTGTCATGATAGGACGATGACTATTCCGTTTGGAATAAATGTAACACAGGTTGATCATGAAGTGATATATTCTAATTCAACCAAGTTACTAGAAGCAGTCCGCCTGACGGGTTCCAAAGCTTTAAAATGCGATTGATACTACCGTGCAGATACGTAAGAACAATCAGTAATACCGATAGAAACCGAGAAATGTTAGTTCTCTCTTAATCGATAATTGAACCCATTTAAAATAACTCATCTGTTCTGAATGCTCTGTTCAACGGACAAAAGCTTTAGAGGAGTGGTCGATGGACTATCAAGTGCATTCTTGATTTGACTTAAAAGGTTGGCCAGTGACCGGAGTGAAGCGTTATACGACCAATAACGGAATTACAGGTCTAATCGAAACCTAACCAACGAGTCCTTGTGTGTTATTTATTCATTTAAGTTGCATGCTCAAATACAGCACCATCCATTCAGGTCATCAAACATTGACAGTACTACTTCACATGCTTTCCTGCCCCAGAGTAAATATCTCGTTTCGTCAAGAACATTGTAGACTTCTTCTGTTGGCACAGCCAGTAGGTCCAGAATAGCTATAGGTTTGTGATGGAATCCATTGTGTACAGATCTGTGAAATTTAAAGAAAGGCGATATGTGTAAATATGTAAATTTTTCTAAGCTACAGGTTAAAATCCATCCCATACCTGGGGACGCATCAATGATCTAACAGACGAGGATCAGTTAAACCATCGTAACGCAAATTTTCTACTTAGTTTGATGCGGTCAAAACCGGATCGGTGACCACAAGTAACCCTTTCTCAACTACACAAGCAAAGATTTTTAAAAATTATGACTTGAGATCGCTTTAAACTCACCCAAACAATTTGATGGTCTTCAGAAACTCTTACTCTGTTCTGCTATACTACAATGAACTATATTCTGACCAACGGTTTTTTAGTTTCGGTCTGAACGTTTTTGCAAATTTACCTGTGTTAGGGAGTGTTGCTTGCGCTATAAACTCTTACAAATAGAGCTTCAAGAGAACAAACATCGTTGTTGATGAATTACATCTGTTTAGTTGCTCAGATAAAACATACATAACATTGGTGGACAACAACCTGTGTGAATGTTGATCATGCAGGAGTAGGATATTTCCTTCTTCCTTTATTCCATTTTACCTCCTGCTATTGAATACATAACGATAGATAGAGGTGACATAAAACACAGTAAGGAAAGTTGGGTGACCGCTGTGGTGATGATGTTGGGATTTGAACACACGTCCCCCGGAGCGATAATTTGGTGGCCTTAACCACCCGAACACCACCACCACCCTACTACTGCTACTACTACTACTACTACTACTACTACTACTGCCACTATTCGTTTAGTGAGATTAAGCCGAACGTTTAGGTGAAAACATCAATCAATCAGCTGCTGAGAAAGAATATAGTTGAAGCAATGAGGGGAATTGATGCCACTGGATGCCGAAATGTTTTTGCCAGATGTTTCACGGATAGCGAACAACAGGATAAATTTGTTTGTCTTTTTCGCGCAAAAATAGAGAACAAATGTGTGTTGAACCAGACACAATTGTCTCCCACAACATATGCCATTCTCAATGTTGTTCTCGTGAGTCCATTTGTGTCAATCAAATGTAATCAATTCAATTTTGGGTGCACAAACCCCGCGGATGGTTTCGTACCTCAAAGTTCCGGGCGGAAATGAACTACTGTTCCGTTCCATCCAAACATCACACTTGAGCGTATCAATTAAACTGGTGTCTACGTTTGAGATATTACTGGAACGTGGTAGGGCATTATAAGCAGAGAGTTTGTGGATAGCATAGACTAATATTTCCTTTTAACATACTGTCCCAGTGAGGTAATATCTGTGAAAGGCGATTCATTTGTAATTGTTACACTAGCTAGTTCACTATCCCTATGAACAATTAGAAATATTATCACGAAGTGGGTCACTCAATTAGGTCTCCGTATGTTCGACATTATTCATCTGTTCATAAAGCTCCGTGTCAAGCAAAATCTGCTCATGTTTTACTTTCATGGTGAGACGTATGGACAATTGGTGTTGAACAGAAGTAAAATGATAGATTGATTCACTATCGCGGAAGCGGTTCCCCTCCCTGTGGGTTTTTTCATTGCAAATTTACTTGATCGTTTATTCTTCCTAACGCGCATATCTTCCTTGACCGTCCACCCTTTGAGGGTTTACGCTATAAGTTGAAGATAATGCGTGGATGTTTTTTAACAGAATGGCCATACCTTATTAATTTGGATGTAAAATAACATCCACAATGCACTGATAGATATCTGGACATTGTTATCCCGGGGAAACAATGAAACAAACACAGCCAACGTGAGATGAAACTAAAAAAAATTCGCATTACAGAGGATGATTTAAAGGTCGGAATTTGCCCAGTTGATGTTCTGCCCTCCTTGTCAAGCTTTGTTCCGTTGGATTGGAAAATGCACGTAAAAAATGTAACATGTACGGGGTAATCTACAGGACATAAATGTCTGTACATCAATGTAGGTAAACCGACCATTTCGGAAGATGGAACAGACGTGAAGAGTATAAACGGCGGTATTGGACTGGAAAACAGTTCTCTATACAATCGGGTTGGAACGTGCGTCACTCTAATATTAGGATGATTTACTTTTCAGCGGCGGGGGAGGAGGATGCAAGGAGCTACGCTAACATTTTACGTAAACCAGTATTAGGTCTACAACTCTCGGAAAACCATTGGTCTATCAACATGAACTGGAGCAGTCAGTAATGCGATTGCTGATACACAGAAACCGCACAAGTCAGTAATCAGTGGGATAGACACCTTTTCGATTCCAGTCGATCGAATGAAAAGTACATAGTGGCTAGATTTGAAGACTTGCCTAATGTAACCAGAGATTACATCTATTCTAATACAAATCCACATATTTCGCAAGAAAACTTCGACAGTGATCAACAAACGCTAAGTGCGTAACAAGTCTACAATGATGATACAGCTTCATATTTTATGCCATAGTCAAACTAGTGAATTTTAGGCACGTTTATCATTTCTAAAAGTTTACTTCACTAGCAGAAACAGAAAACGAGTAACTGTTTCTGGAATTGCGGATTACTAATCGGGTTCTTCTGTTACTTATAAATGATTCCATTTCCGTAATCGCAAAGAACATTGAACCGATCGGTATTTTCCACTGGTTTTAACTGCACAGCGTTTGGTAATCTCGATATTTCGTCTCTTCGCATCCTTTATGGTCCACGAGTATTATTTATACACAATATCCTTGCGTGTGTTTCAGTTGTTTTCTTTCTGAAGTCAAACAATATATGACAGGAAGGTATGACATAACCGACCACGAAAGCGCAGACATGTTTTGCGTGCGACAAATAGTCTTCACACGTTGTCGTCCCCGATATTATTCTTGTTAACGAAAGACAATTTAAGATTGATTCGTTTTTACTCGTTTTGAGGGTCTTTTTTATCTTCTCAAAATGCTTCTAATTTATTAAAATAGTTTTATCACGTCCAGAATGACATTTCTAAACTGACTTTTTACCGACCGATGCGTCGTTTATTGTACAAAAATCAGGTTGAAACACGGTCACTGAACACTACGCTTTTGAGCTGTTCCCAGCTGAAGAATGTGCACAGTGGCTGAACTTTTATCCGAAGCTATTTTTACTGTGTATAATGTAGTAGTGGCGACCAAATGGACTTGATCGTTACCAGAGCGAAGGCGATTTCGTTTTATTATTCTATTCCACAGCTACGCACTCCCTTTGATTGACCGCTTGTCACTGCTCACCAAGCGATCGTTTTGTTGATTACTCTCTGACATGAATTCAGATCCAAACAGCAGTTTTCAAACGAAGTTTGATAGTAAAAAAAACAGACAGACAACTTTACTTGAATTCCGAATTCACTTACTGATAGTGCGAGCACAACAGTTGCTGACTTTTAATACAAATACTTGAGTATAAAAATTACTAGGATGTTCGAAATCTAATATATTCGAAGCAATTCATGAGAAGTTTTACTCATCAAAGCTTCACGAGTTGTTCATGTGCCAGCCAACTGTGTTTGCGCTTTGCGGATAAATCTCTCAACTCTGCGGTCTCATTCGGTGTATACTCATTTACGTGTTTCTGGGGCGGTGGTGGTCCGGTGTTAACGTCAACAAATTATCACCTGAGGACGAGTGTTCGAATCCCACCATTTTTGTGTTGTATCGCGTTCCTTTGATTGGCCGCTTCACTCTTCCTGAAAATTGTATCATTGTGTTTTCAATAAAAGGAAGTAAATATTTTTAAAAACGTACACAAGCATGGTGTGGCGGTTGTCCGAACGGTTTCGTGAACATAACCCTGGAGCGATTAAGTCACTCACCCATGCGGTGGTTCACACCTAGGTGACACACACTGCGAACGTGGCTGAGGCTTTATGCCCCCTGTATAA
The DNA here is from genome assembly GCA_900618425.1 of Echinostoma caproni. Classification (NCBI taxonomy): domain Eukaryota; kingdom Metazoa; phylum Platyhelminthes; class Trematoda; order Plagiorchiida; family Echinostomatidae; genus Echinostoma; species Echinostoma caproni. The sequence goes on along the minus strand of UZAN01040393.1, from coordinate 38,146 downwards.
AGTTCGTAGGTGCGTTCGTTGACCACGGAAGTGCTAGGATGCGACTAGTGAACAAACAAACATGTGGTCATACTGAATACAACTTCCGTTCCCTTGGTGAGGTCAATTCAAGTAATTCGTTGTTCCTTTCAAATACAATTTCGTTCTCCATTAGAGATACGTATTGTAATTTATGGCACGAAAAAGTAACATGAAAAGCGAGCTTGTTCGACACTGTTATATCCGTAATTTGCTTGTGAGGATATGCAGTCACATTCAATAATCACTGCTAAAACGTACCAGGTTGACCCTTCTCATTTTGGCCTAAATATTACGTATATCTGTTCTTTTATACACCGCGCGACCAAAGTATTGCACCCACACCCCACGCGGTTTTCCGATTATCACCGCTCGCTAATGCACAGTCATCACATCATCCATGTGAAACTGGACGAAAACCAAAAGAAAAGATAATATTCGAAATGTCATCAAATAATCTTCAGCTTAGAAAACTGTATTTTCACTGCTACAAAAGCGTTACACCCCCAAGGACTTCACATAGCCAACCCGATTTTCAAACGCGTGTGAGTTTGTAGACCCAAGGGCCTAATATCTAGTAACCAATGTTCACAAACTAGTGTGAGCTACGACCATGCTCAAGTCACTCCCTATAACCTTGAAAGAATAAAGATATCCAAGTAGGTCACTACAAGACATTGCAAATCAGGGTGTCATGGAAGATGCTTACTAATAACGATCAATCTAGAAGTGATGGGGGCATTTCATCAGAGCGATGTCAGTGCACATATGATGGTCAGACCGTGTAATAGGTCCAGATCACACTGCGGCACAATAGTTGGAGCGGAAACAATTAAAACCACTTGTAGATTTGTTCACCTCCTTGTTCAGATGACCCATTTGAACCCCGAAGTTATTTTTTATCAAAAAAGAATTATTGCAAAATAAAAAGCATGTAACTTGGATGTGATTCTTTTGTCATGGGGTGAATTACTAACATGTTGCCAAACGAACCTACGTGAAGTGGGCACCCAGTATCATTGTAGTTCGTCCCATGAACAGTAAACAAACATTGTTCGCAATATGATACTCCGTCCAATCGGGATCGAGAGAAGCCATATTGGTGGAGAATCCATGTAGAGCATTTATTTTAACTGCTAGTTTCCCTGAGTCAATTGTAGGAGTGGAATTTGATTAAGTTGATCAAGTTACCCTTGAATCAGCTTTTATCCAGATTCTCAAAAAACGATGATGGTCGTGCATGCAGAAGTGCAGATAGTGAAAACTTCTAGGGGGAGGGGGTGCAACGATTTTGTCGTGGGATTTCTATTTGGATTAGACTTTATTCTATCCCTTTCTGACTCCGCAATCCAGTGTGATCCCAAAGTGCCTACACTACAGTGAATAATATGCATTATCTAGGTTAGCAATCCTTANTAGATAAATCTATTTGTTTGCAATTACAAGTTTAAAACAGAATAACAATCACATATAGCATCGTTTTAATGGTTTCGGGTGCTGAAATACAACACGAGAATCTTTGTTTATGTATAATCAGTGTATGCATATTATTCATTGTTCTCCTCTCCGGTATATGAAGACATTGGAAGTTTGATGGAGTGTAAAAAAGCCGGCCCTGGTGAATGTTTCATTCACGTAAAAGATCGCACAGATACCGAGACAATCAGTTTGATAAGTGCATAATTGAGTAGACTGTGAGTAGTCTACTAAAAGATAGACCATGTAACATAGTTCCATTCAATGGATACATCTTCTCAAAATTCACCCACTATACCACTCTATCCCCATCAGCTTCAATAGATCATGACTAATTCGCAGGAAGCCATCCGAACTCGCTGAATGAGAAAACAGGTTTGGCATCACAACACGGTCCAAGTTAGTGAGCTATTGTTAAATGAATTACCCCTCTGAATCATACATGGAATTGAGGTGACCGGTAAGACATTATATAACATCATATTTATCCTGAAACCCCTTTTTATCAAACAATATGAGTCAATTGTGGACGGCACGCTGGGCAAAGGAATGAATTCCACCCCGAAAAGATGAAATGATCAAGGGTTATGAAGAAAGCCTAGGATTTTTCATCAAAAACTTCTCGTCAAGTTAAGCACATTCACATACCTCTTTTGATCTATTTCTTTTCCATTCTCAGATGATTTAACCTTGATGACCAAGGCCATGGAAGTTTAGGTAAAAATAATATAACTTGAAAGGGACTTTCATAAGGGTAAACTACCAATAAAAAGTAACTATTTACTGAGGCTAAAAATAACTATTAAGTGAACAACGATTGAATTGAGAGGAAGAACTGTTTAGAAGCCAGCTAACTCGGTGTGTGCTATGCTTCGTTAGAGCGACTGTTTGTGATTCAATTGACCTTGCAGAAGATTTTTACCAAGATACCATTTATCAATATGAACCGAAGTAAAACTTTTATAGGGCGTGAATCTAGTTGTGGTCCCAGTAACTAAAGGCAATTTATTATCAGTCACTCCATTTAATATTATTTTATACCAGTCGTTTTCAGCAAAAGGAAAATGAAACTGAGCTTATCGGTGTTTTTAGAGACATAATTTACGATACACCTTCAAGTAAAATAAATGAATTAGGGAACTGGGTACGCTTGTGTTGATTGAAACAAAAATCCGTTTCTAAACCAAAAACTGTAATTAAGTAAATTTGATGAACAACCATCCATGCATTGAAAGCGATTATACATATCACTAATAACCGAAAGGTCTGACACAAATCATTATGGAGATAGATAAATCCATTGAAAGAAACTAGTTGCAACATCTTGGATTCACTCGGCATCACGGTTTTCTACATCCCTCGACTGTATAGGTGCATTGAACTCAGTCTACTCACATTCTTCCATAATGTCTCACAATGATTTCCGTATTCTGTGCTCTCAATGCAAATACTTGAAAGTGGTTCCTGGAATGGTTCGAATTCAAACGAACCGTGTATTTTGGATCATCTACCCTGTCTCTCAAATCTGTTATTGTAAAACCTCTTCAATTCTTTAAAGGATGCAAACCTATTGTGAACGGTTGATATGTTTATATCTTTTTATATTGAAAATTTCTTTTAATATGACGAACTTCATTCTTGATGAGTACTTTATTTGTTTTTCCTTCTTGTTGCGACATATCGTGACGGAAAATACCAGGAGAACTAATACATAAAAGTTGATCACAAAATGCCTCTGCGTTCCACAGCTGTGGGCAAACTTTGCATCAGAATGCTTTACATTTGGCAAACATCTTTGATGACTCAGGGTAGTTTGCGATATTTTTATTTAGGCTTCACCATTAACATAAAGTTCTGATCAGCCTCACTTTGACCAATGATTCAAGTGTTCAGGGATGTCGTTAAACTTGTCATAACAACTGACCAATGTAGTATTAATTTGAAAACATGTCACACAATGTATTTGGAAAACTTTTCTAGCTGCCCACGAGAAGAGAAAGACAGCGGAATGGAAGTGGTCGAGTTATCACGCTTTTAGAATCAGCGCAACGCATCCAGACCTGTCCATCACTGGCGATGCATGAACTGAAAGCGTATAACCACCTAAGTTCAAAATCTACTTCTCTGCCACACTTATTAGGAGTTAAAAATGTCCACTGACGAATAGAAAAGTTGCTAAGCTTTCCTGGAACCGGTTACATTTAGGTGTGACATAGAGTATGAGACTAAAAAGGATTATTGTGTTCATATTATAAGCTGGTCATTAAATATCAGCTGAGCATACTGTACTGTTGTGAGGATCCAAAAATATTTCTCTTCGTTTCGAGTTCTACTACTCATATATCAAAAAGTCAGCAACGGATGAGTTATATCCTATCGATAAGCATATGTTCTCTGTATGTCGATTGGGAAACATTCAGTAGCCTCGGTGGGATTCAAACCCACACGTGGACGCCGCCTACTCTTTGTACGCGCACGCTCTACCAGCTGAACTACGAGGTCACACCGATAGCACTGTTCTGAAATCCATCCCGGTATTGGTTGTTCACATCTGGTCCATAGATTCTTAAACTGAGTCGTTCGAACAAGTAGAGTAAAACCGAAATGTCAACTCACCGCCTCCTGTTCTTCACGCATACTAAGTCGTCGATTGATGATCATCGGTTCAGCCGTCTGTGGACACAATGGACAGATTACATGGTTAGTAAGATGTGCGGAAATTTCAGCAGATTGAGCACACAAAACATCGCAGATAATGGAGTAGACACAACCTCGAAAGAACCAGTAGAACTTCTATGTGGAGCAGGCAAATGCACACGGTGATTCAGCTGGATAAACAAAAGAAACCTATACTGATATGTTCAAGCTTTTAAAGGCGGAATAATTTTTATCCTAAATTACAATACCTATTGGTAGGAAATTAAAGTGAATTTTTAGCCTGGTACTTTCGAGAAATCAGACTACAAAGCAGCAATAAAAGCGGTTCTGTGAGAAAAATTACTATCACGCAATTTGAGGAACGTTGGTTTTCAAATGGAATCAGTAGGAATTCGAAGTCATTATCAGTTTGAATTTGGTTTTCACTCTGTAATTGGAATTTTCATAAGTAGATCAAGTGGCATCTGCAAAACAATTGATGCACTGTAGTAAGATCAGACTAAAATTCCCCCAATCCACCCCGAAACTGTCTGTGAATTTGTCTAGACCAATAAATTGTGTCTGTCGGAAGATTCGTCAGAAGCCACGTGCTGCTAGATCTGAATTTGGTCATTCAGTTGCTTCACTAAATCCATTTCAATGTATCCACCCGTTCTTCAAGAAAAGTCCAACTTACTTGGAATGTCAGACTATTATCGTCAAACGTCGGACCCGCTCACAGAGACGCACACAGGCGCACACACAGACGTGCGTCGCGTTTTGGACAACGATCGGGGTAGACAGGATGACGCTTTCACCTATCGCTAATCCACCATCATTCGGCCGTAATTTACAGCAAAATATCTTCGCTTTGGTTTGCGAGTTTCTAATGATGCAACGTTTTATGCTTTAGACAATTTGGGCAAGATGACTGAACCCAAACATGTTTCACTTCAATCAAGGAGTCTCGGTACGTAATCGGACTGCAACAGGAGAGTCACGCAAATTTCTTGATGATGTGGTTACCAGGTCGAATGTTGTTTTTTGTGATCCTAGTTGACCGGATATTTTATGCCAAAAAGGATTCGACAGAGCTAAATGCCAAAGTTAGGCACCGATAAAGATATTTCCATAGAAAAAAGGGCTCACTTTTTGCGGTTGGCTGAGATACACATCGAGTGAGGACATTCTGAAGAGAAAGACGAATGACAGAATAATTAGTTCCTCATTGTTGAGTGCAAATAAAAGATGATAAAACTAAACACATATGTCTCGCAAATAAAACAGAATATTTGAAGTCTTTCTGTCACGGTTAACTCCTCTAAAGATTCAGGATCATGCACCATTGTGAATGAATCGAGTGAGAGAAAATTCAACAATCATTGACTGAAACGGCCTTGAACATTACGACTATGATCGTGAGGAAGATCTTATCGATTTGGGACCTAAAGAACACTTGTTATTATTCTACTCGTTAAATGAAACGACGTGGAACAGTTTTCTTGCCAACCTATATATAGTTATGACTCGTATTCGACAAGTGGCGGTCCTTTCTAATCCTCTATTATTAAATTTAGTTACTGAAACTTAAATTTTGGATAACTTGTAGTTGCTGCAAGGCTTATTCCATAAAATCAAACAAAACACACAGTCTTCCACTTGGGAAAGCGCTCTCCATCCTAACGGACACAAACTATGCACAATTTGATCCCGGTGATTCCACCGGAATAACGTTACTGAAATACCGGAGTCCACTCGTGTAACCCTCACCGTCTTTGTTCGGTTTCCGCTCCTCCGGACAAATATCGTCTGGCTGCAGCCTCTTCCTCCGCAGTCATCATATCCTCATTATCACTTTGGCTGTCCGATTCCTCACTCTCATCCGACGAGTCTCCAATCACGGGCATGTTGATGAGCGGTTTGGGTCGTACTTTGGGCACTTCCTCCTCTTCCTCCTCATCCTCGACTGCGATACTTGGCACGGGCATAGCTATTGATGTGCTGAACTGTACAAACGGGCTAAAATTGGAGTAGTTTAGGGATGGGTTGTGAAACCAAATACAAAGTTGAAGATGCTTAAGTGATAGTGAGTGTTTTCAAATTAGCCAGCCAGCAGTCTAAATGTAAAAACAAACGAACTTAGTCGGAATAAATTATGAATCATTTAACATACCTTGCCTAGAACAACAAGGTTTGATTCAGGAGCAGTTGAAATGTTCCTTGATCTCACTATACTTGAAAGGGATATATTTGTAATGCAGGCGATGCTCTCTCTCTTATCTGCTATTTTACCCCCTCCCCTATACAAGATATTCAGTTGTCCAAATGAAAGATCTTTTGTCATACAGACGTGGGATCCTTCAGGTGGTGTTACTGGCGTTCAAATAGACAATCACAGGTGCTAGCCGAGAAAGACTAATTCCGCGTGATTACAAAAACCTAATTGAGAATTGGGAACCTGGTTCCGATGGTTGTACTTTCCTAGGATGAGCAGATCAGTATGTGAAAAGTATTGTATTACACCAATGATCGTTGATCAAACGCCCCTGAATTACCTTTGGATCTTGGAATCCAGACCGGCGACAATATATAATTAGTCTACAATGACCTAAAAAGCACTGAGGATCTTGGAAAAACACACTTGTGCAGATTTGCTGAATGGCCACAATTATCCGAGCATGAGTACCGGATTAGCGAGTATAAGAAGCCATCACAGATCAGTTCCGGTGCCAGGGATCTCTCATGTTTGATGGAGAATCTCCCCCAACCACAGGGATTAAAATTAAAGATAGAATTTCAAAAATTAGTTCGTTTTTATTGAGTGGCACCAACATAGTATGCGTAAAAGTCGTAAGGCATTTGAATGCTTTTATCACTTTTAAAAGAAATATTGTGCTTGAAATAAAAATAATAAGTATAAGTGGATTAGCATCGAATCCAAGACATCAATGTGAACAGAATATGCTTTTCCACGTCCTAATAAAATTGATCGCTTAAACCCCAAGAGATCAGTGTTTCAGCCTCCTTATCATACATTTTTTTTGACCTATTTCGTTTTGATGAACTGTTAAACAATAAGATCTCACCACACAGATTTAATGGAGGTGAGTATACGAACTTTGACAATTCTCACACACTATTATTGTGTAAACATTGGGTAAACTTTGCATTGAGAAGAAAACGTTCACCCCTTCTCCCGGGAACCTCACCAAATGAATGCGCAATTGAATGTGATACTCGTTGTTTGGCCTTTCTCTAGTTCAGAATTTTCTGGGAGCCACAGAAGTTGTTCTCCACTGTTGTAAATTGATCTTCACAACTGTGTTTTCCTTGGTGTGTAAACTCATTTTATCGAGCACACTAACCTCCGCATTTTACATCATAGGTTCATGGGTAAGCGTTCATGTGTGTGTGCATGCACACTTGCGCACACGGACGTTTGCGTGCTCTGCTGTTCCCTTGACTCCTGAGTGGTTTCTCATACCGGCCACATAATATTCCAATCATCCATCACCCTCTGCCTTCACTCCTTCGCCCTCTTCACATTCTCTACACAGTTTTTCTATCCCAAATTGATTCTCTCGATGGGCTGAAAATCCACAGAGTCTAGGCTACATCCAATGTTCCCGATCTCGCTGTCTCCTAAGGAGGTTCAACAGCTACAGCATCTTTTCCTCATTGGTTCATCCCCACCTCCCGGTTGCGACACCACCGAGCAAACATGCTTCCGTATGCAGGCTGACTGGTTGTACAGAATGACGAATGGATCAATCATCAGAATTTATCGATCCTCACCAATCGCAAAAATCAAAAATTCCCCACATATCTGGTTCTTCTAGTGCCATTGTGTTTCAAAGTCTCAGTCGTTTCGGAACTGGTTGTATTATACACGGTTCGGTAGGCCACCGATCTCCGGGTAGACTGAAATTCTCTGTTCATCATTTAACTCGGACTATTCATCACACACGACTCGACCTATCTAACTTGATTATTATACGCGCTTAAAAGTATGAATAAACAAATCAGCTCAATAAATCGATCTCACAAGAGGCTTTGATATTGTGAAAACATAAAACATATCGAAGGGTACTAGCTTCCACCGTTTGGTAAATGAAGGCTCACAGGTGTGGATGTAGTACAACGTAGTAACAGGTAAGGAAAACGCAATGGGAATAAGGGCACAAACCGTAAACAGCATATACTTTTGAACATGGATCAACCCGCCACGCTCCGAGGCTCTGATGCAAATCGGGAATAAAATCGATTTATTGCACTAATTGGGTGTACGTTTTAGGCTGTTGAATTCTCACCTCACACAACATAACACAAAGCTTATGGGAAATTAAACAGTCTTCAAAGAACAATTTTACAGCCCATCCTGTGGAAAAGCTTAAATGTCAGCGCTAGAATTGTGTTACCAGGGCAGGGGGTCACTGTATTTACCTTCTGAGATGATGGCCTTTCTTGTGCATGCAATTCGTTGCTTCTAAAAGAGTGAAGCTGATATTATGAAAATCAGTCCGACAACTTATATCTATATAGAAAAAGTCTGTTAATCAGCGGTGAATGGTACAGACTTTAACATTTACTGATCGATAATGCACTGTGAATGAGTTTTATCAAATGGATCGAACCGAGTACCCTCCTCTGCGGCTCCAAGACGATGACCTCACCTCACCTCCTGGATGATGTTCATTGCTCCGTGAAAATTCAACTGAATTGAAATCACACAATCAAAACCCAACATTTTAGAGCACTTTTTAAGTTATAGAACACAACTACTTACATACACAGGCGAATAACGATGTGGAGATATTTTATATTTTTGTACCATACGACGACACCAGAGCTATATCAATATCACGGAAATGTCCTCAACCGGAGACTATTTATCCGAGAATGCACTTGGATGGTATACGTGTCAAATAAGTGAATGAACTCGTCGTTACTCACCGAAAATCAGAGACGGACTAATTGGAGTCAAAGAAATTCCGTTTTTATTTGCGTGCGTGCGTGCGTGCGTGTGTGTGTGAATGGGTGCAGATTACCACCGCTGGACCACAAACAACTGCTTGGTTTCCTCGTAAACTTTCACGTTAGAGATTTTCCTGGGAATGTGGAGCTCTGCGGTCTACGATCCTCGCGTGACGAGTTCACTCCGAGGACAACAGGACGACGTCAGTGAGAACGAAAGACTGATAGAGACGATCCAAAGTGTCGCAGGGAAACAGTTGAACACTGAATGATTTCTAAAGCTCCTTGAAAGCGCACAGACCAAATGATAAAATTGTTAAACAGAACAGTTAAAATATCTGTATTTGCCTAACACCATTGAAACTTTCGTGGAGAATGGTCCGGGCTCTTATACAAACCGTAAACTATTGTGCACGGTTGTGTCTCTAAGTATGTGTGTGTATACGAGTGCCAGGGGATCATTCACGTGGTTGACCAACTACCAAGTCCATGTGTACTTAAATCTGTTTTTGGCTATCTGCGCTCGCGTGTGCGTGTTTGTACGCGCAAATAGGTGCATGCTTTCTTATGCTTGCGGTGTGTGTGCCCATGTTGATATTGGCCGGTAAGCGTGCGTCGGTGATGCTCTCAAACCACCAGTGTACAGTTGGCACACCCGGTTAGGTAGGTACTCCACAGTCTACGTTCCATCGGACAAGTAGCTTTTGTTGGGAATAGGTGGGTAGTAGTATTTGCTTGACTGTTCAACTGACTGACTGACCGGCTTACCTGGATAAGGTAGGTGTGTCCACCAGGCGGTAGTAGTATTTGTCAATCTGCGCCTTTTACATCACTGGCGGCAAGCGTTACGCAAACATTTTAATCCGGTCGAGCCACATCGGTGTGATTTGAGTGAACGATAAATGGAGCCTACTGACCAATAGCCGAATCACCATTGGCCAGCTAAACATCCCGCTTAGATGTTCTACAAATTCGGATCTGAAAGGAAGAAGACCTGAACCTACTGAACTCAACCCAAAAAGGATCATCTTTCACATTGCATTTTCCTGTCCTCCTCGACAGCCTGGTGCGTGTGTTTATGCGAAAACCAACGACAGCAACATTCTTCAGAAACACTTGATCACGAAAGCATTTCTTTTCATATTAAAAGAAAACGAAATTAACTATAAATAGTATAAACAAACTATATACCGTAGTCTCTTGTATTAATGCTACCCATCCCTAAGTAAATAAAAAAGAAAGAACAACTTATCATCTCTAAAAATACATATTATACCGATCGAACGGATATCAATTGACAATGGAAACTAATGGTGTTTCCGAACAGGGATGTTAGAAGTATGTTCCACCAAAGAACAATGAATAATGACCCGGGATTTCAAGTACTTCACAAGAGCATGATAATTTAAAACATTTGAGCTCATTTATTTAGTTCGTTGGAACAAAGAGAAAACACAAATACTGCGAGATATTAATATTGCTTTTAAGTCCTTCGGTCGCTACACAGTAAAATGATCAGGTATTTATACAAGAGAGTTTTGATAACCCAAATGAGTTAACGACTTACGGTCGGAGGACAGAGGGGGGACGAATTAATTCCCGAATTTGTTTCAGGCAAAATTGACTGATTACTTGAGGAACGTTTCTGCACACAAAAATGGGATTAACTAACACGATGAACACCACTTCACTGAAAACTAAGAGTCTGGGATTCAGGTTACGTAACAACGGCCTGAATGACAATAATGGTTCAACGATGTGTCCAGTTGTCATGAGATGTTTTGCAATTGATGCCCCTGGGTTTCTCTTATCAGATCCACCGCTGAGATTGTGCTACATAGTAACCATTTGGAAAGATTTTCGAGCATCCATTGTGGGAGAAGCCGATTCGTTCTACCGGTGTAGGTCACACAGCAACTGGTGATGGTGAACTGATGGATGTCATGTTAAGCAAAATCGGTTGATTAGCTCCATTTTCGGTTGCCCAGGCGAAAGCCCTGCGTGAAGAGTATCAATAGACGCTGTGCAGCCGGAAATAATTGACACTTCCTCCTCGAGCTTTTGGCACAAGCCGTTTATTAGATGATCACCTGTGAATGCCAGTTTGAGGAGGACGCATTTCCTCGGTACTTTGCAGACGGCATCAACCAGTGTCCTTCGTCAGCTGTGCACATTGACAAATTTCTCTCTTCACGGAGTGGCCTGTTCTTCTTGAAGCACGTCAGGGGAGCAAATATTCGTGACACTATGCAACAGAGTTTTCACCTGACCCTTTCTGTATGCCACTGGATCAAAACTGGTAAATTTTACTTATTGCCCACTCCACGTAGTCTTCCTGTAGAGGTATGTGTTCCAAGGTGTCCCCGGATCGCCTACTGAATTTCAAATCCGAGCCCAACGTTGGCTATTATGTTTTAGCGAAGCGATTTTAATCAGGTTACATAATTCTAATTTTGTGTGCACAAACGTTTCACACCTAATCATTAAAATTACCTTGGGACTGATTCTGGAACTGTTTCCCTCCGTTCTGTCCTGACCGTTATCCGTTTAATCATTCTAGCTATCAAAGCGTTTTTTCTATAAATACCCGATTGTTTTAAGTTGTGGGGAATAAAGAGGTTGGAAGAAATGTTGACATGTCACATTATTTCTCTCCTTTCTGTTCTAGCGAACAGCATAAACATAACAAGGATTTTACATTGTGGTTATACATTTTGCATCAAATATGTTAAAGCATGTTTGACGAGTTCTGGACATACATGCCTGACAAGTTTATGCATAACGATTAAATATATCATGTCACAGACTTTAGGGTTAACCGGAACTATTTGGAGCGTAATGCACGTATGTAACGAATATGGAACGGTTCTCTTCATCAAATCTGCTTGTCATTTTATTATTCCTTGTGTTTCAGTGCTCTGCTTTTTTTCAAAACGTACTGATTATAAACTGATTGTAACTTTGCCCGAAACCGAGAAGCTTTGCGAAAGCACTAATTTCATTCGGTTGCACCATCTTCGATATCTTGAAATTAGATTTTTAAAAAAACAGGTCGGTATGCTGCTTCAGTAAAGTATGACTGTGTTTATGCTCCTATTTTCGTGAAACAGGTTCACAGTCCGGTCGTAAATTTGAAAAAGCTACGTAATAGCCCTACGTTTAAGCACTCTTTCGCGAGTAATTTGTTACCTTATCAGACACAGAGAGTGGAGTGCAGTTCTAACAATTATATTGAATCGAATTATATGCATTTTTAATGAATACAAAGGTTATTTCCCATCTCGGTAATGTGCAAAGGGGAATAAATCACACTTTGAAAGAAGAGACCTTGACTTTTCTTTAATGAACGCATCTATCGATCGAGAGGGATTGCCTCTAAGAATCCTCTTCCTCCGTGGGGAAAGTAAAACTAAAAGCGTTTGAAGGTTCACTATCCATTCCGGAAAATTTCCATTGCACGTTCTCCGGGCTTTATTCTAAATTCGAGAGAAAATCTAATGGATTTTAGTATCCCAAAAGCCGCCTCCTGATACATCTGCTTGATTGTGAACTATAGTAAAAATTTGCTTGCGTATCGCTGAACCAAAATTGCCCAGGTGTAGCCATACAAGTGCAAACATACTGAGTTTCCTCGTCACGTTTGAAACAGCTGTGATGTCAAAAGTATGTTCTTTCAAAGTGGGATGCAAACACGAAGTATGACGCTTGTCACTGCTTCGCACGAGAGATATCCATCATTCCAATGGAATATAAGCTGATAGTATCCTTGAGAGCACCAACTCCTGTGACACATGATGGTTTATAAAACCTTGTGGCATTAAGTCAAATAGCAATACAGAGAATTTGGATATATTTGAAAAGCTTAATTTCAATTTGATTTCCTTCACTCAATGTGCTTCCTAACCGCCAGTAACGTATGATTAACATAATCACACACAGTGATGAGCAAGATGGATAAGTAAAGATGATGGGCGTAAGCCTATGACCCCTGTTGCAGTTTACCAATCCCCTTAGGGTGACTCCAAAGGATGGCACAGTCTTGTTTGTCCATTGGTGGGATTCACGACATTTGGAAATCCGCTCA